>OX465094.1:43622238-43675457 GCA_949987625.1 Chalcis sispes | reverse complement strand
ATTTTGATAAGTGGAGGTGTTAAAATTATTATCAAAATAATATTCTTTAACATACTACTGGCGCCATCTGTTAACAGCTAATTGTAACGCTACCTAGTATTAGTTTATTGTCTATGTATTAAGAAAATAAAGAGTTAGTCTTTGAACAACCTCCCGGCGTGTTTTAATAGGATGTTCCGGAGAAGCCAGGTATTTTATTTCATTATTCATGCACACATCCTCAGTAAGCAGCACACAATCTCAGAAATCGATCTTGTAGCTGATGCCCGCTTGCTGCTTCATTCTAAACATCGAGCTGCCGGCACTGTGTTCAAGTGAATATTGTAGTGTACGTGTTTGTTCATGTGCGAGCTGACAAACTGTCGATTTTCGATGCGTGTGTGTCTGCGCGTTCTATTGAATAACTGCGTATTTATATGGACATAATTTATTTTATTTTTTACTTATTATACACATATATTTTACACATAGATTTGATTGCATAGGGTTATCTTATCAATTTAAGTTTATGCAATTACGTAATATTGACTATTTTATGCGGCTTATAAAAAAATAGCACAGTAATAAGCAGTCAGATATGAGTACTAAGCGCCTTTTGTTTTTTTTTAATTTAATAATTATTTATTATCGTTTTTGGATAAATGAACTGTAGCATAGTTTCGTATGTCGTTATTTTATTATGTATGTATTAACATTCTTCTACTTCTACTATTATTGCTCGTCAAAGCGCGAAGTTATGAAATTGTATGCTACTTGAAATAGCGTTAGTCTAAGTTTTATGTGTATCCATTCATGTTGTGATGATATTGTGCTACATATTTTGCCATTTACTCAACTTATTATATCATGTTATATTATTTATAATAACTTATTATTGTTCTCTATGGTAATTTATTGTTTATTTATTTAAAATTCATTATAACAACGTATCATAATTTATTATAATAATAATATAAAAACCATATTATATTATATTAATTTGTATAATCTTATTTTTGTAAGGTTGAATTTTCAAGATATGTATGTATAAGTTTACAAACGGCAATTTATTATTTTATTACTTTATTAATTTGAATTATTTTAAATTACTATTTTAGATTAGCTGAATCATTATCAAATTACGTTGCGTAACCATTTACTATTAGGTTGTCCCATAAGTTTCTTCCGCGCCACGCTATGAATGACTCTAACTGGCTATGTTTATATAAACATGCAGGCTTATCTCTTAGCCGTTTATGGCATTGGTTTCAATCTACCCAGAGCCCTTTGAAAGTACGTTTCGTTGGTGACAAAGTCTCTTTTAAAATTTTTTCTACACCGTTCAATATGGAGAGCCAAAAAAAGCATTTGCAGCATGTTATGCTTCATTGCTTAAAAAAAGGCAATAGTGCAAAGGACACTACAGACGAGATTTGTACCGTTTACGGGAGTGGTGCTACGACTCTTAGGACCGTCCGCAATTGGTTTAAGAAATTTAGAGCTGTCAATTTTGAGTTAAAAGATGAAGACCGCAGCGGCCACCCAGCAACGACGGATACGGACATTATCAAGACTGTGCTCGCTGAAAATCCGCGATATAGTGTGCGTGAGACAGTGGATGCCACTAACATTCCCAAGACAACGGTACATGAGCATTTAATCAAGATGGGATATGCGAATCGATGTGAAGTTTGGGTTCCACACCTATTGACGGAGACCGGCCTTATGAACCGCGTCTCTACGTGCGATTTGCTTCTTCAGCGACACGAAAGAAATCCTTTCTTAAAGAGTCTTGTCACTGGAGACGAGACCTGGATTTTGTATCAAAATGTGCATCGAAAACACACTTGGTCTAAAGAAAATAGACCTTCAACTGTTGCGAAGCCTGGGCTTCGAAGAAGGTTCTTCTATGCATTTGGTGGGACTCGAAGGGTGTAGTGTACTAAGAGCTCCTTCCGCAAGGTGATACGATTAATGCTGACAAATATTGCAATCAACTGGATCAACTAAAAGCCGTTATAGCAGAAAAACGGCCAGAATTGGCGAATCGACGAGGTGTCGTATTCCATCACGACAACGTAAGACCGCATGTTGCGTTGGCCGTAAGGCAATAATTATTACAGTTTGATTGGGACGTTCTACCTCACCCTCCGTACTCCCCAGACCTTGTTCCATCCGGTTATTACTTGTTCCTCTTTTTAAAAAATTCTCTCCGTGGTAAATCTTTCAAATCCATAAGCGAAATAAAAACGCACCTAGATGAATATTTTGAAAGTAAGCCTCAACAATTTTAGAAAGAGGGCGTAATGAGGCTTCCTGAGAGATGGAAGAAGGTTATAGAACAGAACGGTTCATATACATGTTGTATAACATAATAAATCAACCTTAAACAACAAATATCGTGTATTCATTTCGCATCAAAAAAAGGGAAGAAACTTATGGGACACCCTAATATATATGTACTTGTCTGTGTAGCATGAATGAGCGTGTGTGTCCAGTGTACATCTTATTATGAGAGTGGTTCGAAATCAATATGCAAGTGCAAATTGTGCGGCAACGTATTCCATACAACTTGCCTAAAAGGTTCGTGGCCCTGGAACTTTATTCTGTATCAATGTGCAGACTGCTGTCAATCGCGCTCACCATTAATTTCTGCAGTATCTACCGCGTCTCAAACAGTGCTCAATCTCTGGGTTATTCAGAGACTTCAGTTTTTACATTTTACGAATCTACTGCAAACAGTAAACTTAAAAGCAAGTGCTTGATTAACACACGTTCGCTGCCATCGCCTACAATCTCTCGATCGTCGAAAGCTGCTTGTTTAACACTCGAGTCACCGAATAAATCAATCAACATGGATAATGGTATGCCAGCATGGTTTGCGCAATGAAATGCAATGAAATTCCAGCCATTTAAAGAGTCTGTGAACTCACAGCTTGCATCCATCTACACGAGACGTCGCGATTGAATCAAATAATACTGAGTTGCGTTAACAGCTTTCTGCCGCCCAAGCCTCTGTTGCACAAATCGATCGTAATATTTTGCCTACGGACTCTTGCAAAATTTGCATTTCAGGCATTTCTAATACTCTTGCAAACGACCATTTTCAAGCAATTAAGCGCGTATTCGAAGCCACGAATAACGCTAATCATTTGAACTTTATCTCGATGAAATCATCGAGCAAATGGCATTTGTGTATGGCCACTTAACACCTTATCATCGAATACCAATGCACAGAAGAACCACGATAGTTTCTCGCTTGTGATCAAGATTGTCTCGGAAACGGTGCGTAATAGAATCATTGCCAAAGCGCATCTCTTACGGGGCAAGAAGGCTTAAATCATCTTTAGCACTAGCGGGGATCAGCAGGTGTTTATGACGCCCATCTGGCCCCAACAAGTATACACAATCTTGTGTGCAGCTAATTAAAAACATAAGCAGCTTGGTCATCTCCGCCCAGTTGTTCGCAATTTAGTAGTGTGCATGCGACCTGATGATAAGTTTCCACTTATACCTGTCCGTTCCATCGAAGACTTAGATCGGCTTACTTCGCGTCGAAATAATCTATGAGGATCTGTTGCTCAGCCGGTAAACTTAAAGTCTCGCGGGTATTTTTCGGTTTGTCATGGGGATATTAATCATATTTCGGCTCATTTCAACGACCTCGAGTTTTTTATTGAAAATAAGCGCTCATACGACATTATCGCTTTAACAGAGACATGACTTTCAGCCGATATTCCAGATACACCCTACCAATTGGCTAGTTTTAAATTATTACGTCACGATCGTGTTGGCAGAATGGGTGGTGGAGTGGCTTTGTATATTAAAGAGTGCTATCACTTTACAATAATCTCTCAGTTAAATCCTAAATTCAATAATATGCCCGAATATCTGATAGTAAAGGTTAAATCTGAGGCTATAAAAATTCTTATGATTGTTGTTGATCATCGTCCTCACAGTGCTTATCCCACTGCTCTATTCGAAGAGCTTTCTGATATTCGTCAGAATTATTCTGATGTCACCATAATAGGCGACTTTCATTTTTCTATGCACCGAAAACATCCAGATTCTGACTTATTTCGAGAACTTCTTCGTGAGCATAGTCTTGAGCTTGTTCAGTCTAATCCCACTCACTATATTCTTCATGAGGATGTTTCTTCGAACAATACATGGCTCGACCTATTTATCGTCCCATCATGTAGATTAGTTCGAAGTTACACCAAATTCGACACACTATTTGCAGCTGGCAACTACCTGATTTCGTTGGATTATTCACTTCCATCGTCTTTTGTCGAACCGAAGACGATAGCCTGTCGTGCCCTCAGAAATCTAAGTGTGGATCTTCTTTGTGAGAAGCTCAATAGTAAACTCAGAATGGTTTCCCTGGCTGAGCCACTTATATCTACAGTTCCATTTTCACCTACATCTGGTTCATCCGAACTGAAGGACAATCCCATCTCAGTCGAAACAGAATAATTAACTACATCGTTACTTGAGATTTTTGACAACTTGGCACCTGTGCGAAGTATATCGCTTAGTACTAACTCGAAACCTTGGGTGTCTAACGACATCCGTCTTCTCATTCAAGCGAAGCGGACAGCGCACCGTCGTGCTAAATTGACAGATAAAACTGTTAATCGCTTACTGTTTACTTCGTTAAGAGCTAAAGTGATAGCATTAGTGTTGCAAAAAATCATTATATCGCGTTTATAGTCGATTTTTCATCCGACTACAAAACTCTGTGGACTTAACTAAAAAATACGGGTGTTATCGCACAAAATACGGTGTCACCGCTTCGCTACTTTACGTCACAGATCCTAAACACGCATTATGCTTCCATTTCGTGTTCGACAACTCCATTGCGACTTATAGACATTTTTTATGTGTTGAGCAGCCCTTTGAATGCTAACCTATCGAATATATTTTCTTTTAAACCGATATCTGCAAATGATATTGATCGAGCCCTTGCTCACACTAAGAAAAACAGCACTGGAGCAAATGGCGTTGCACTAAATATGCTCAAATTTGCCTGTTCAGCACTTCATCCTTATTTAGTCAGACTTTCCAATGGTTCAATCTAACATGGTATTTTCCCGGACAGCTGGAAATTGGCCACAATAACTCCCCTCTCTAAAACTCATTCTCCGAAATCACCGTCTGATACACGTCCCATTGACCTACTGCCAGTAATGTCGAAACTACTAGAACGTATAATCCACAACCAATTGACGAGTCATGTCGCTACTCATTAAATGCTGGATGTACACCAATCTGCTTTTCGAAAACATCACTCAACTTAGATTACCCTTCTCGGCTTTACGGAAGAAGTACGTCTAGCGATTGATAAGTATAAAGTGATTTATAATATTCGACTTTTCCAAGGCATTTGATTTGGTCTCTCATAAACCTCTCCTCAAAAAGCTTAGGGCGCTTAACTGCTCCAAGATCGTGTTTAGATGGTTCGCCAGCCACCTAACGGGTAGGCTCCAAGCAGTGCGTGCTGAGAACGGTGTACTCTCTGATACTGTTGAGATCTTTACGGGAGTACCTAGAGAAAGTGTACTTGGTCCTCTTCTTTTTACAATCTTTATTGATGATCTTCCGCGGGTTCTCAAGCATTCGAAGCACAGCATATACGCCGATGACACGCGTATTTACTTACATTGTCTCCCGTCTGAGCTTTACGTTTTCATGCACAAACTTAATAACGATGCCTTGGAGGTCTTTGATTGCGCTCGTAGAAACTCACTGAGACTAAATGCAGACAAAACTAAATTCATTATCTTTAGCAGCCAACCTTACATCTTAGCTATGGATCCCGATACTCTTCCACCAATCATTATCGAAAATACTCCCATAAAATGTTCCAGCCAAGTGTCTGACCTAGGCGTTTGTCTCACCTCTACACTAAATTGGAGTGCGCAAGTTAGGTAAATTGCATGTCGAGTTTGGCGTACTCTTTACACCTTAAGATTTTACAGACATGCACTCTCTCGAAATCTGAAGCAACGACTGGTTGAGGCACTAATCTTTCCCCACTTTGACTATGCGTGTGTGGTTTTTAGCAGCCTAACTCAGGAACAAAATGAAAAGCTTAAGCGTCTTCTGAATGCTTGCGTTCATTTTGTATTCAGTTGCATCCCGTGAATGGCACCAGTGACACCGTATCGTATTTCGCTCGGTTGGTTATCAGCTAAAAACAGACGACTACTTTTCGTCGCCGTGCTGGCTTTCAACATCATTTCTACGGGTCAACATATTTACCCAGCTAGGCTCTTTACATTGCGTTCGAGTATCTCAATTCGGCGGGTCTCAGCTCGTAGAATTCAACCGCCTTTGTTATTTGCTAGGCCGCATACAAAAACTTTGGCAAACTCTTTCCATATCAAAGCATCGAAATTCATTAACCAATTTGCAGCGAGACTACCTGTGTTTGATTTACATTTTTCTCATGCCTTCAAATCCATACTACGTAAGCTCTTAACGGCTAAAGAGGTCGCACAGTGGCGTTTCCGAACTTCACGTGACAGGAGCATCGTATTAAACCCGGTTTCTCATGATATTACACTTAGTAGGTTACAGAACCAAACACTTAGACTACTTGACACAATCAGAGAAGTCGCTGATGATGGTAGCATATCCATTGGCTAATGCCATGAATTTTTTTTTCGAATGTTTTGGGTATGAAACGCGTGGCAACAAAATTGACTGTAAAAACAATACTGTAACGATGCCCCAGCCTCCATATTTGCCAGACATGGCTCCGTGTGACTTCTTTCTATTTCCAAAAATAAAAAGAACCTTAAAGGGCCGTCGTTTTATAATCATAGATGACATTAAAAGTGCATCGTTGAAAGAGCTAAAGGCTATCCCAAAGATCGAGTATTAAAAGCGTTTCAAGGATTGGAAGAAGCGCTGGCACAAGTGCATAATATCTAATGGGGACTACTTTGAAGACAACAACATTAACATAGACGAATAAATAAATATTTTTTTCAAAAAACGATAATTCCCGTTATTTTCTGAATACACCTCGTATATGATTAACTCTTTCGCTCTGAACGACGGATATATCCGTCATCCACATGAAAACTCGTGGAGCCGAACGCCGGATATATCCGACATTTATATGATCGCCCTCTGGAGACGATCGCCGGATATATCCGACATGCCGGTAAAATCGCGACCTAATTTTTGGATAGCACCGCCTCTTGTGACTGATGCATAAATCTTTTGATGAAACAAATAAACGACACACCATTCAAATTATATTTGTTCAACCTGTATTTTTCCATTACTAGTGTGTTACATGCCATAAGGGATAGAAAATCGAAAGTACTAACTTTAGGACGAAGAATTTCAGTGAAGTTTTGTATTGATACGCCCACCTGCTGTCTAAAAATATCCTTATTTCTTATAAGTATTATAAGTTTCTATTATTTCAATGAAGTGTTTAGGTTTTGCCCTTCACAAAATGGCAGCAAGACACTTGTAACTGGCGTGCAACTTGGATAGATTAAGAATTGATTTGGATAGCTGCAATAAAAGCGAATCAGAAATTGTTCCTTGCAAAAAAAGACGTCTAAATGTGTTAAGTACCTCAGAGTCTGAGAAAATCGAGGAGAATTGCGTGGAAAGTGCGACCGTTTCAAATATAGTATGAACTACAGCAAAATTCGAACTTCAAGTTCACCATTTCAATCCACGGAATTCCGGAATACAAAAAGGGATAAAAATATCGTGGAAAATTATAGACTATTTCCGATTATTTGTGAGCGAATAATTAATGAAGTACATTGTTGAAAAAACGAGCAGCTATTGGCAAAACAAGAAAATCAATAATGAAATATTAACTGGAACAGATCTAAGTGAACTATACTGCTTTATCGCAATATGTTTTTTGATGACCCGCAACAAAAGGCTATTATTGGTAGAACACTAGAGCAGAGATAAATTATTGAGAAGCGATATTTTTAGCGATATAATAAGCAGAGACCGGTACTTCTTACTTCTACGAATGATATACTTTAGTGATAATCAAGTATCCAGTTCCGATCGATTAGGTAAAATTCGAAAAATCATTGATGAGTTACGGTCAGCATTTTCGAATTTCTTCTACCCTTATTCCAACTAATGTATCGATGAGAGTCTGCTACTATACAAAGGCAGACTGTCTTTTAAACAGTTTATCCCATCGAAGAGAAATAGATTCGGCATAAAATCGTTTGTTCTGTGCGACTGCAAGCCAGGATACATCCCAAGACTTTATTGTTTATACGGGGAGTTATACCACTATAGGGCCTAAAAATAAAGGTATGGTACATCGGGAAGCATTGTAATGTCCCTCTTAGAGCCATATCTGGGTAAAGACCACACTCTTTACGTGGACAATTGGTATACAAGTCCCGCATTATTTGATGTCTTGCACAAAAATTATACAAATGCGTGTGACACTGTCAAAAAAAGAGAAGGAAAGAAATGCCGAAAATAGATCAAAAATTGAAAAGAGGTGAATCATGCTTTCGCTCAGCAGGAAATATGTTAGCCATAAAATGGCAGGATAAAAAAGAAGTTTGGATGATCTCCACAGTACATAATGCAGAACTTGCGGATGTAAAAAAAACGGTACAGTACACAAAATATTGTACAGAAACCATCTTGTGTACTTGAATGCAATAAATTGATGGGTGCTGGGAACAAGATCGACATGGTCATCAGCACTATACATTCTACACGAAAATGGTACAAGTATTTCTTCCATATGATCGACGTGTGTCTGTGGAACTCATAATGTTTATATAAATTAAAAACGAGTAAAACACTATCAATTGCCAAATTTTAATTAAAATTGATCGACCAAATTTTGAAAAAACATCACGAACAATCAAGCAATCATTGTATAAGACCCGGAAACAATTACTCAGCACGACTCAACCGAAGACATTTTCCTTCTCCTTATGAAATTAACGGGAAAAAAGGATCGCGAAGGTGTGTCGTATGTACCAATAGCGATAAGAGACGAGAATCTTGATATCAATGCCAAGAATGTGATGTTGGGTTGTGCGTGCATCCGTGTTTTAGAATATACCATACGGAATCATATTATTAAGGGAAGGTTTACCTTTTTATTGACCAAAACAACAGTTCTTTTTGGAATTTTTTTTTTCATAGAAGGAAATTAATAAACAGCTTAAATTGTTTGCTATTTGTTTAATACAATAAAAAGTACAAAAAAAAATTTTTTTTATGACAAAATATCGTGACGGTAATTAATGGCACGCCCCGCAAAGTGACCATCTCCAAAAAAGGTGGCCCGCTGTTGGCCACTCTAGCACCTGCAAAAATGAACGAAAATAAGAAATCGAAACAGTTTTATAAAATATATGAGTGTAGGCATCTGACCTACAATCATAGCTAAAAATCAAAAATTAACAAAATGGCGGGCATTTGAGTTTTTTTTTTATTATTGACTTTTTTTTCACTCTTTAAAGTACTCTAAAAATAAAAATAATGCATATATCATCTTGATTGTAGTCCACTTTCCGATAAATACTTTAAAAATTAAAGAAAATAAAAAAAAAAAAAAAAGGCGATCCATCGAGTAGTTTTTTAGTAATCGTGGCCAACAGTTCGAAAAACGTGGTTTCGAGAAAAACGCGTTTAAAGATTTGATTAACGATTAGTCTGTGTTAACGTCGGTCTCGTTTTTATTCCATAGCTTTTAAAAATATATATATATACGACCAAACGGTTTTGGGAATATATTCTACACGTAATTAACTACAAAAAAATGTAAAAAAAGAAAAATCGATTTTTTGGTTCAAAAAAAGGTAAACCTCCCCTTAATCACTATATATTATATATAATGTTTTATTTTATTAATCTATATTATATATTATTTCTTCACTTTTTTCAATTGTTAATGAGACTTCTTTTACCCATTAAATAAGTTTATATCTTATGTAGATATTATAAGTATCTTTTCTTAAAGAAAAATCCCTTTTTCTTCCAAAATACACTATCTAATGTGCACACTTTCGGCGGGAGGTCCCGTTCAGGAGTGTCGCTATGGCGGACTAAGCCACCGTAGCGAAAGGGTTAAAGTGATTGTCATAAATTATGACTGAGCGACTTGGAAGCGTTGTATGATTTAATTTTTCCCGTGTAAGTAAAAAATTTTATTTCATGTAGGTTCATTCGATCTTTTTTACAGAAGATGTTGTCACACATAAATTGCATATTTGATATCACAAAATAAAAATCATATGAAATTATTACTGCAGGAAAAAAAATTCATTATACAATAATTATAGTCATCAATAAATAATAATATTTTAAAAAGATATCTAAGATACTTATGGCGTCATGATTTGTCATAGAATTATTGTTAATCTTAAATCAAGTCAGAATCAGATTTCTTGATTAATTTTTGAAGATATCAAATTTTCGAAATGTATAATCTATTTTCTAGGTACACTTCCAAAAAGGGTGCAGATTAGGGTGCTAATTACGAATTTCTTTTGAAGGTTGGCGGTGACATAAAAGCGGTTTACATCGACTAGTTCTTTAATATAATGTTTATTTAATTAAAAGAAAGAAACAAAGAAATTGCATGTTATGTTGGGCACCTGACAAATGTTCTTGCCAATTTTATTCAACGTGTTATTTATAATGAAAGAATTCTAAGAAAGAGTTTGAGAATTAATCATGCGGTTCCGCGGTCGTTCGACGAAGGAAGAAGACGAAAAATAACAAAAAAAAAAAAATAATAAAAAAATAAATATTGATAAATATAAAGAATTCAATTCAATACTTTCTAATTTATTCGATGATCGCGTCGAATGTAACATACAAACTAAACCTACAAAACAAATATTGAACGATATCGACTCGAAAATAACGAGTTCTTTGCCGCACACCCACTCACTCTCGCAACGCCTATACGAAAATGGCCAAAAATTGACTCGAATTGATACAATCACTTTATGCACTTCGCGTTGCTTCCTGGTCGCCAATATATAACTCGTTAGGTTGTCCAGGTATCGAATAAAGTTTTATATAAAAGTTGTAGGGTTTCGAGAGAGAAACAAAATGGCGTGCTTTCTGATTTTCAGTTTTAACCAAAAATGGGTTATTTTAACAAGAAGTGTTACCACATATGATCATGGCAATTGAAAAATTTCAAGATGACGGATCAACAGGGTGTGCAAAAGGTTTATTCAACCGATTTTTAACAAAGGAAATTTACGGGGGATTTTAGGGTCGCCAATTACGAATCCGAGGTCAGATTTGAGAAATTCAAAATAGCTGTTCCAAGATGGTAGACCAAGCCGATTTGCCAATTGTATTTTAGTAAATTAAATGTCGAAATCAAAATCAGCAGTCTGAAAAATCTCTATCTACTTAATTAGGTCTAAATCAGTTGCCTTTTATAAGTTACTTCTGCCATCTTGGATTCATGATTTTTAATTTTACAAATCTGACTTCAGAGTCGTGATTAACAACCTTTCTGTTAACTTAACTTGGTGAAAATCAATTGACTAAAATTTGTTCGCCATCTTGAAATTTTTAAAATAGCCAAGGACGTATCTAAATGTAAAATTTTCCACTTATTCATTTCACAGTGTCAAAAAAAGGGGTTTCCATTTAAGAAAACCCACTTCTGGTTAAAATAATTTACTTCCGGTCAAAACTAAAGGTTGAAAGATACGTCATTTTGTTTTTCCTTCGAAACCCTACAACTTTTATTAGAACCTTAAATAAGTTCTTGCTGTTTTCTTTACAAAATAAAAGCTTTATTTAAAATATAAGGCACAAAAACATTTCACTCAAAGTATTGCCTATTACTAGAGACCACTTTCTCCCATCTTTCTGGCAGTATATAAATTTCGCGTCAGAAAAACGATATTTCTTTTGAGGCTATCCAAGAATTGATCTACTCTTTAGTATCTTTATAAGAATAAAAGCGCTACTCAGCCAGATCATGTGACATCGAACGGAATAGGTAAAAATTGGAAGAGGCTATGTCAGGTGATTATGGCGGATGGGATAGAACCTTCCATTGAAGCGTTTCCAGGTAGGTTTTCACTGGTTTTGCAGCATGAGGTCAAGTGTTGTTATGTAGCAAAAAATCACTTTGTCGTGTCTTTGCTTGTAATGCGGCCGTTCATCTTTTAGGGCTCGACTCAAACGCATCAATTGAAGTCGATAGCGATCTCCCGTGATATTCTCATTCGGTTTGAACAACTCATAATAAAGAACACCCTGCTGATCCCATCAAATGCAGAGAAGAAACTTTGAACCATGGATATTTGGTTTTGCGGATGATGTTGATGCATGGCCGGGCTTACCCCACGATTTTCTACGCTTTGAGTTATAGCAGTGTATCCACTTTTCATCGCCAATCACGATACCGCGCAAAAAACCTTTTCTTTTCTGCCGTTGAAGCAGTATTTTGTACGTGAGGAAACGCCGTTCGACGTCTCTTGGCTTTGATTCATACGGCACCTAATGTCCTAGCTTCTAGATCATTCCTAACACGTTTTAACATTTTTAAACTGTTGTCTAACTTCTAACTTCTAATATCTACTTGTAATATTTTTCCGAGTTCTGTTAGCGTCTGACATCGGTCTTGATCAAGTGATTGCTCCAATTTTGTGCCTTCAAATTTTTTCGGTGCGCTAGAACATTCTTTATCCTCAAGTTCAGAATAATTTTTTTTGAAGCGTCGAAACCAGTCTCTGCATGTCGTATCCGACAGAGCATTGTCACCGAAAGTCTCAACAAGAATTCTGTGTGCTTCAGCTGCAGATTTTTTTTTAATAAAATAGTGCAATAAAATTCCCCGTAAATACACTTTATTTGGCACAAAAGCAGACATTTTTAGGACCAATAAAAAATTACTTTGTTTACACGAAAGTGAACTATCATACACTAAAATTACAGATTAGATACAGTACTTTTTTGCAGGTGCGTCACCATTCAAAATTCCATGCACGGAGTATTGCTACTGCCATCTTTGAAGAAACAGCGAGAACTTATTCAAGGTCCTAATATATAAAACATGTTTCGAAACCCAAGCGAGTTACTGGGGGTGATAGATTCAGATGACTCACCCGAAGGATATATATATATATAATAATCAAACATAAAATTAAAATTTCTCTAACACTCTACGAAAACGCACGCACGTCAATACGAAGAGAGATTAAGATAGAGAGAGAAAAAATAGAGAAAGAATTTTTATTTTACTTCTGACTCACTGATCGAAACATTTTTTCTTACGAAAATTTTCAATGCCCAGTATATAATTAATCGGCGCTGAATCGTCTATATTTTCCTCGATGCTACAATTACTCCTCTGGCGAAGGTTGTATTTGATTTTAAATAATATTTCGGCTAACTATACTGATATCACGGTGGCTGAACGACGACTGACGCAAAATGTCCGATTCTGATATTAAAGTTTAATTGAACAAAAAGAAAGTCGATAAGTCGTAATTTTTTTCTTGACGAATTTTTGGTATCTACTGTTAACATTGCTCTTCTACTTTTCTATCGGCGCTGATTTCTCTCGCTCTAATTATGCATTAATTAATTTTTGATCTTCGTAGTTTTCCAAAATTTCTCTTTAATAAGTGCTACCTCCTATTGCGTCAGCGCGAATTTCGAATTTCTTATGTACGTGTATGCGTACACGCAAAAAGCAATATATACGTTTCCTCGACTTTCGCACGTTGATAAATGGCTGTGAGAGAGTCTTCAAGTTATATTTGACTCGCGCATGCTGTTGAGTATCTAATATACGAGGTGTATGCTCATGATGTAGTGCACGCCTAAAGTACTCGTGCCCTCTCTCTCTTTTTCCACTAACTGTCGCGCGCCCCTCTCCCGCTAGTGTTTACGTGCTCGTAATATCTCTTCCCGTCGCTGCATCGTATTTTAGCTTCCACGTGCCCTCTCAACCTCTTCGACACCCAGGGTGCAAACAAAGAGAGAGAGAGGGGTGATCTAGATTATTGACTATATCATTTAATAACAAACTAAAGCGTTGATGGTATTTTATTGTTTCATATGTTTAATTGACCTCTCAAAATGATAAATCCAAAAGTGCTATTAAATTTAGGCTTGCTTTTTTGAGAACGGAGTAAATTTGTACATATTTTGATTTTTTGGCTCTAACTCAATAACTATTCATTTTTGTCGGTATACATGAGACAGTTTTTATAGAAAATTAAATTCCCTATCGAGATGATGCCTTCTTAAGTCAAAATTATTTTTTTTCAACAAAATAAATCTGAAAAACAATTTGAGAAAAACGCATAAAATTGCAAACTTTATTTCAAATTTTTGACTATATCTTTTTTCTGGGTCAATTTAGATGTGAGCATTAATTTATAAAAAAGAAAGTTAAAACAATTTTCTTTAAAATTGTGGTTTAAAAAGGTTTGTACGTTGAAAATTGACAGATATAAACGTTTAAAGTTAGCCATTTTTTCAATTTTTTTTACTTTTTCTTTCAAAACGGATTGTTTTCTATTTTTAAATGAGAAATATATTTTTTCTTGAATAAGACTAATAATAATAAAGACAAATGATAACGGACATTATTAAATTTTATATTTTTAATTAAAATATTTGAAGGGTATAAAACAAAAATAGCTAATGTCGTACATGTGTCGTTTTTCATAATTTATTTTCTATGAATATTGTATAAACAATATATACAAAATTCTACAATAGTTTTATATAATTCTCTGCTCAGTTGAAATGTTTTAAAATTTAAAATCTGTCTTCGTCAATATCAGCATGGAGGTCTTCTTCAGTAATATCTGGAACGCTAATGTTATCACAGTTAATGCCCACATATTCTTTACAGAACATTAAACGAATTATTCCGAAATCTCAATTTGCTTGGTAGCTTTCACACATCCAAAATTAAAGCCAGGGGGAAGGGCAGGAGGATTACTTGTACCTATTGGTACTAAACCATTATTTGATTTCTTCCAATCTCACCTGAAAAAAAAAACGACCTCTTTCCGTCTTTCTTATAAATAATTATTTCCTGCTGAACCACCACATATAATACAAAGTTCAGCGTAATCAGAAGTAACATTTTCCCTGGTACAGCTAGATCTCGCAATTGACTCATTTAGGCGGGCGCTAGGGTGTAGCGGAAAACATTTTTTTTCCGAACCAAATCGTAATAATGAGGGAAACTTGCCCAACTATAACAGTAATTTGTATGCAAAACCCCAAGCCCATCGTATGATATCTTCTGTTCTGAACCTCACCTCAAAGTTTCGGTTTTTTAGTGAAAGATAGCAAATTGGTGATAAATGAAAGATATTGATAGGTTTCCCTTCCGAATTTTTGAGATACGTACAAATGCGTGTTAAAGTAGGTTTTTATGCTCGAAATCGTCATCGAGTCTATTGTATTGTGAAATGCCAAGGAAGTGTTGTTAAAATACACAACGTTATGGGTTATTTGTTTGCTGTCGCAAGATACATTCGTGCAAATCTTCGCTAAGTTTTTACTGACTCAAAACCCACCACGAGGAGGTGTCTGCACAAAGGGTTCCACCCAAGCTCAACCCAACCAACCAACCATATGCTGCACTTATACTTTTTACCCAAGATCACTTCCTATGTTTGTTTCTGATATTGTTTGAATGTATTCATTTATCGTCAAAAACTGAGGGAGATTCTCCCTTGACCTCAGCACATCTCGAATGTGACCGTCTCCCGAATCTGCACCTCATACCGTCGCTGATGCCTGTGTTACTAACTGCACCATTCGCTCAACAGCGACGATATGGGCCGGAATTTTCGAGAACTCTCAGTCAGCCTCATAATCCAGAAAGAGCTTTCGAATAAGCTCCGCGTTGGAAATGTCTTTAACAACTGGAGGCACAGTAACTATTAGGTTGCTGCAGATGAAATGGCCGATTTAGCAATGACATAAGGTTGGCTGCAATTTTAGTGTATTATGTTGGCACAAGGCGGCGCAAATGATATGACATATTGAAGTATAAATACTGCTACCTCAGTTTATGGAGTGATTTCTGTTTTACACTTCATAGTGATCGTAAAAACAAAAAAAGAAAGTGAACATGGAAGTGACCACTCGGCGGTGGTTCGAAAAATTTCGATCCGGAGATATGGACCTTGAAAATGAGCCACGTGGACACCCAGGACCATCGGTCGATAACGACGAGCTGCGTGCATTAGTGGAGTCCGACCCCCGCCAAACCATAAGGGATCTTGCCGAGAAATTAAGCGTTCACAATTCGACAGTTTGCCGCCACTTGCAACAACTTGGAAAAGTGAAAAAGCTTGAGAAATGGGTTCCGTATGATCTTACCGAGCAAAACATGAAGTGTCGAATGGAGATTTCAAGTTCTCTTCTCTCCCGCAACAAAAAAGAACCGTTCTTGTACCGAATTGTGACCTGCGATGAAAAGTTGATTTTATACAATAATCGTCGCTGATCGGCCCAATGGCTAGATGCCGATGAAGCGCCAAGACATATGCGGAAACCAAGCCTTCATCCAAAGAAAATAATGGTAACTGCTTAGTGATCCGTAGCTGGAGTTATCCACTATTCGTTCCTGCAACCTGGCGAAACCATCAATGCTGAGAAATACTGTACTCAACTGGATGAAATGCATCAGAAATTAATAGTCCAACGACCTAGGCTTATCAACAGGGATGGAATGATACTGCTTCATGATAACGCACGACCTCGTGTATCGAGAACAACGGTCCAAAAATTAAACGAGTTGTGCTATGAGACTCTTCCTCACCCTCCATATTTACCAGATCTCTCACCAACAGATTACCATTTCTTTAAACATTTGGATCACTTTTTGACAGGAAAAAGATTTAATAATGAAGCTGCTGTCAAAAATGCCTTCGAGGAGTCTCTTCGAACCAGAAACTCGGACTTCTACAAAACTGGAATAAATGTACTTGTATCTCGTTGGGAAAAGTGTGTTGCATCTATTAGTACATATTTTTTTATTAAATAAATTGTCTTTATAAAAAGTTACAGCTGTTTAAAAATTTATTACTAAATCGGCCATTTCATCTGCAGCAACCTAATACAACTTCGGGACTTTGCCAGTCAATCATGTTTACATAATCCGTGGTTTCAAAGTTTATTTTTGGTATTGTATTGAACCTAACAGAAGTGGAGGTAGAGGAACGAATGATTTCATTCTCTCTTGCACTCAATAGTTTGTTAAGAGCTGATTTTCGGATCTCAAGACGCTTGTCTGTCATCATTGAAAGAAGAATATTATCAGGCATCGCAAAAAAAGCGTTGTGCTGAATGGAAACATCAACAACTTCACGATAACGAGCAGGTAAGTATCTCGTTTTTCTTATGGTCTCAAAAAGGTATCGGGAGCCATCCTTGATTGATCTCTGAAATCTTACCGAAAACTACATTAGTGAATATACAGTGAGAATGTATTTGACTAGGTCCTTTAATTGTTGAGTGGGTCTTATTGTTGAAATGTAGAGCCTTTATATTCTGTTTGCCCAGGTGAACCATCGAGCCTTGTAAACACGACCAGGATCCAGAGCTTGGAGACCATCGGGTCAGTGACCAGATATATTGGCCCGCGATATTTCGAACAGATACTTTTGATCAGTGCTAAGATCTGAGGTATCTACGTCATTAACAATCGTCGGTAAGTTACAATAAACAGAGAATGCTCTAAAATTTACTATCGGAAGCTTCTCACAATCATTGAGTTAAGAGTCTATAGGCCCTGTGAATGAAATTGGACTAACTAAAACCCCATTTATATGCTGAAACAGGCTACGAAATCCATTGGAGTGGCTTATCAAGTTTTTCCTCAAGTCTACGAATTATTCCACCACGCTAGCCAGTATTCACATTGGTTCCATCAGCAGCAACAACTTTTACTTCTCCGGAACCATCACTAGTTTTATTTGTGATATGTTCATAAATGGCATCGGTTATATCCTCTGCCGAACCTGATTTGGGAACTACGTGACCAATATATCTTGACCCTACTTCAACTACTAAAGAAATGTGTTCCTCTTTCATTGTCCTACGATAATATTCTGCACCTTCCTTCACTTGAGATAAAGTATCGTCTTTACGTCCATCGAAGTAAATACCAAAAATAGGACCTATGCTTTGTGACTCCAGCTGCAATTTTTTACCTATTCTGTTTTTCAAGCCAGATTTAACTTCGATCTATCACGAGAGCAGACATCTCCCGCAATCAACCCGCAAGCAATATTAGAGCTGTAGCTGTGTTGCTAACACCAAACCTTTGTGCTGCCAAGGTCGTTCCAGTCAATTTAACCCTCATCTGTTGAGACTGAGACTTCCTAACACCCCAAGGTGCCTTAAACTCATCATCTTCCTGCTCATCGGCACTCTCATCATCAGAGGAGGATTGGAATTCAGTTTCTAAATACTTAGAAGAAGTAAGTACCTCCTGATCAAGTGGTTTTTCTTGTCTTTGCCATTTCACCTTGCGCTCTTGTCTTTTAACGAGTTTCTGTGTTTCAGCAACGTCAACACCGACGATGCGGCCCCCTCTATTATTCCGCTGATCAAAGAGAAACGGTTATTCAATCAGAGGAACCTTAATCTCCTTAGGACATTTGCAGGGCATTTTTCGATGTGCCTGAGTTCACTTTTAAGTTTGATGTAGTTGCTGTGGTATGTTTTTATCTTTTGTATGACTCTTGTATGCGATACTGTTGGAATAGAAGCTCTTGTATAAATATTTTCGAGTTTAAATGCGACTGGATCTGCTACGTCTGCAAACGGTGGCTCTCTGTTGCCGCCACTTTTCTGACCTGTACAACGCCTTTCGTCTAGACAGCACAGAATGACATCATTGAAAGTTAAAAGCTGATGGTCTTCGAGATCTGCTGGGGGACAGTCAAATACTGGACACTTTTGCCTAAAACTAGACTTAGAGAAATACATGCTGGAAGTGAATTGCCCTACTAGATGTGTAGCAATCAACGAAGAACTTTTCAATTCACAGGTGTGTGTGGATAAGACCGACGATAATACGAAATATTGTATGAAAAAATTATAGTGATGAGATTTATGTACGATAATTTTTGTATGGATATGACCGATGTTATTACGATAATATTGTAGCGCCAGAGACAACGACGATCACAGAAGTATGCGTGAGCGATGTACTAAATGCCCACACTAACCTATGTGGAAATAGTGAATGCAGACTAGCTACAGAATGAATATAAGCGTTATGTACAATGTATATGTACTGGATGATTCATTATGAGGTTTGATTTTCAATAGGCTTCTTTTTACAGATCACACGCGTGACTCCTATCAAACTATAATGTAATTTTTATTCAGTATTGTTTGACAAATCATCATGGAAAGACTTACGAAGGTGGTCTGAAAGGTTTCCGACCTCAACGTGAAGATAGCAGCACTCGTCAATAAAACATAGCGAATTTCGTTGTTCATCTGTTGACAGTTGCTCACCAAAGTTTCAGCCATTTTGGATGCGCAGTTGTTAGTTGACAGTCGTTTAAGTAAGTCGATGTTAGTGTTGTTGTAAAAATGGACAAAATTGAGTATCGAGCTGTCATTAAATTTTTGTTTTTAAAAGGCAATACGCCTACGCAAATCAAAAATGAGTTGAAGTCTGTATATGGGGACTCTGCACCATCATTTACTACAGTGAAATTTTGGGCAGCTGAATTCAAACGTGGCCGTGAGAGCTTGGGAAACGATGAATGTTTGGGACGTCCAAAAACTGCAACCACTGACGATAACATCGCCAAAGTTAACCAAATTGTGCTGGACGACCGCCGAATTAAAGTGAGAGAGATAGCAGAGGTTATGAACATGCCCAAAAAACGTGTTTGCTATACATTAAATCAAGATTTAGGCATGAGAAAGCTGTCCCCACGTTGGGTGTCACGTTTGCTCACATTAGACCAAAAACGTGTTCGAATAAACATTTCCAACGCTCTATTGGCGCAGTTTGGGCGCAACAAATCCGAGTTTTGGCGCCGATTAATTACTGTAGATGAAACTTGGATACGCCATTATACGCCCAAAACAAAAACATCTAGTCAAAACAGTGGACTGCCAAGAGGGAACCGGCTCCAAAAAAAAAAAAAACTGTTTTTTCGGCTGGGAAAGTAATGGCGACTGTTTTTTGGGATAGACATGGAGTTATTTTAATCGATTATCTTCAAAAAGAAAAAACCATTACAGAAGCATACTACGCATCATTACTTGAAAAGCTGAAGGCAGGACTTGTGGAGAAACGTCCACATTTGCAAAAAAAGAAAATCCTGTTTGACCAAGACAACGCGCCGTCTCACACCTCAGCAGTTGCCATGGCGAAAATCCACGAATTACAGTTTCAGCTGCTTGACCATCTGCCTTACTCACCAGGCCTAGCCCCAAGCAACTTCTTTTTGTTCCCTCATCTGAAAATTGCACTCAGAGGACAGAGATTTTCGTCAAATGAGGAGGTAATCACCTTCGTGAACAGTCATTTTGCAGAGAAAAACGCCGAGTACTATTTGGATGGGTTAAAGAGATGGGAGCATCGCTAAGAGAAGTGTGTAAAATTGCAAGGAGACTATGTTGAGAAATAAAAAAAAAATTAAGAAAAAATGTCTTGTATCCGTGTTAGGTCGGAAACTTTTCAGACCACCCTCGTACATCGCAACAACGTATCCCAATTGCTCAGCTGTATTACCAAAATCAGCATTCTGTGAGAAATGTTTTTCGTACTCTTAGAGCAACTTATGGTGTGCATCGTCGACCTACCGAAACCACTATAGCCAATACCATCCGCAAATTTAAAACCCAGCATACATTATTGAATAATACTCGACCGATTAAACCACATCCAGCACGTAGTGAAGAGAATATAGCGGCTGTAGCTGGATGGTGGCTGAAGACCGTGACGAATCGATTCGGCGTCGTTCTCAACAGCTTGGTTTGTCGTACGCAACAACTTTGGTTGATTTTCCTTTTCTTCTTTGTGGATTATACGAGGTCTGGCTATTAAATAACGAGACTGGTTACGAGAAAGGGTTTTATTATAAAAATTATTCTACATTTGAATGCTCCCCTTCAATATACCCCCCTTCCCTCGCCACACACCTTTCCATATGTTTTTTCCATTGATCGAAGCAGTGCTGGAAGTCTTCTTTGGTGAGGGCCTTTAGGAGCTCTGCCGTCTTTTGCTTTACCGCTTCCATCGACTTAAATCGGGTCCCTTTCAAAGCAGATTTTATCTTCGGAAACAAAAGAAAGTCGCACGGTGCCAAATCTGGCGAGTACGGCGCGTGTTCGAGCACTGGAGTGCGCTTACCGGCCAAATACTGCTTCACAGATAGCGCATTATCGGCAGGTGCGTTGTCCTGGTGCAAAATCCACGAGTTGTTCTTCCACAACTCGGGCCGTTTCTTATGAACTCGTTCTCGCAGTGTTGCCAAAACTGACAAATAGTAAGTCTGGTTGACAGTCTGACCCTCTGGAACCCATTCAGTCATCACGATACCGTTAATGTCGAAAAAAACGATCAACATTGCCTTGAATTTTGATATGGACATCCTTGCTTTTTTGATTCTGGGTGATTCAGGCGTCTTCCAATGCATCGATTGCCGCTTTGTTTCAACATAGTATTGAAAAATCCACGTTTCGTCGCAAGCAATAGTGTTATTCATCAGTCCGGAATCTTTGTTTAACCTTTCAAGGAAATCTGATCAGACCTGTTGACGCAAGAGTTTTTGGTCAGGAGTCAGGTTTTTTGGCACCAACTTCGCACAGACTTTTGTCATGTGTAATTCCTCGTGTAAAATTTGTCTAAACGTTTCTTTATCGGCGTTTACAGCCTCGGCAATCATCCGGATGCTCATTCGACGATCTGCACGCACAATTTGGTTGATTTTGGTCACTGTTTCCGGAGTTGAAACAGTGACAAGGCGACCTAGGCGTTGGTCATCTTCAGTGCTCACTCGGCCCTCACCAAAGCGCTTACACCACTCAAAAACACGCGCACGAGATAGAGAATTGTCCCCATAGGCCTCTTGCAACAATTTACAGCACTCAGTTGGAGTTTTTTCAATTTAACGAGAAATTTGAGATTAATACGTTGCTCCTGTTTTTCGTCACACATGGTTTTCGGCACGAGAAAAATACACGTTTGTTTCAAACCGCTACTGCACAAATACAATAATAGTGACGAGAACGTGTTTCATGGGAGAAACCACAGTCAAAATAACCATGAACAGAGTAATTAGAATTGTCTTCTTTCTGTAAATGTTGCGAGTCTATCTATAGGTACTATCTTACTTTTATGTTAATTAGATTTTTTAATATAATATACATCATTTATTTTCTTAATGATTATATAAGGTCCTTTCTAGTTATTTTGAAGTTTGGTTGATATTCCTTTTCTTCTTTGTGGATTATAAAACCAAACTTTTTGTCCTTCATTACAAATAACTGTTCAAGCTTTTTTATCATATTATTTCTTAGTTTTATTTGATGTCGTTTGCATATGTTTTCGGGCAAATTTGTGGATTTTATCTAATTTACAGTCTGTCAAGCCAGAGCGTGGACGACTTCACTGACAGGTAATGAAAGATTTTTCTCTAATTCCTTCTCAAGCCAATAGAGGAAAGCTTTGTCCCTGATGCATTGTCAACAAAGATTCAGTTGTCGTTAATCTTTTGAAAGAGAATCAACTTAAACGCCATGAGTGCTAAGTACGCGTCGCGCTACGAGGCTGTGTTCCTTTGCATCCACCCGAAAGGTCCCAAAATGTCGCAATCAGCGGCTGCTAAATATATGAGAAAGTCGAAGGCATTTGTACAGAAGTGGATACAGCGATATAAAGTGACTAAAAATGTCGATGATTTACCAGAACGTGGCTCGATAGGAAAAGTGAACAAAAAAGATGAAAAAAGAATAGTGAATCTGTTTTCGCGGAATCCTGCTTTAACACTGCGGCAAGGACAAGCAAAATTAATGGCAAAAGGTTTAGATATATCCTACGAAACTATCCGAACCCATCTTCGTACTCATCATCTGAAATGGCGCAACACAATAAAGAAGCCTCTGTTGACTGAAAAACATGTGACAAAGCGACTCGTTTGGGCGCATGAGAATATTAATAGAGATTTTGAAAACGTCATTTTTACTGATGAATGTTCTATATGGGCACGTTCTGTCCTCACGCGAGCCTGGTCAACTTCCACCAATAGGCTTGTTCAGCGGACCGTAAAACATGGAATAAAGGTGCATCTTTGGGGCTGCTTCTCAAAGCAGGGATTCGGCACTTTGCACCTCTTTACTGACAACCTAAATGCCGAGAAAATGATAAAAATCTACAAAAAGGCTTTACTGCCATCTGTCAAACGATGGTTCATCACAAAAAATGAAGATTGGATTCTGCAGGAGGACAACGATCCTAAACACCGCAGCAAGCTCTGTACTCAGTGGAAGACTCAATCTGGCATCGTTACATTGGATTGGCCGTCGCAGTCGCCCGATGCAAACCCTATTGAAAATGTGTGGGCATATATTAAACGGAAGCTTCGTGAAAGACGCACATACACTTTGAAGCAGTTGTCTTACGAAATTCGTCGGATCTGGAGATCCTTGCCACTAGAATACGCCGTCAAATTAGTAGAAAGCACGCCTCGGAGATGCCAGGCAATTATCGACGCCGGTAGTGACTGGACACATTATTGACCGAATTGCATCATTGTTTGTAATGTGTACAATGTATATATAAATATGAAAGTTTCATCAAATAAATTTTTTTATAAATTAACACGACCACGCTCTTACTTGACAGACAGTATCATATAATTTTCTAAGGTATTCATGGCTTGATCTATTCTCAATTCCTGATGGATATCCTCGTAGTAAGTCCAATGGAAGTCGAAGATCAGTGCCAGTTAACATTTCTGCAGGTGTGACACCGGTAAAAGAATGTTTTGAAGACCTGTAAGCTAATAAATAGAATGAAATCCAATTATCCCAATCTTTTTGGTTTTGTGAAATATATTTGGATAAATAGTGTAAAATTTGTTGATGCTGTCTTTTTACCTGAACATTCGATTAAGGGTGTAATGTTGTTGTTTTTGTTTTATGAATCCTTAATAAATTTATTCATAAAACAGGGACTAGATGGGGTTTTGTTGCGATTAGTCGAACTCACCCCAATTAATTCGACTAAATTTAGTTTCCCTGTTTCTTGATTAATTTTAGACATTCATATCTTAAATGTTCTTTGAATCTGCAATTACAACATTTTTTATACTTTTTAATTTTATATCTTTTTTAAATGGAACCGATTTTTTTTGAGTGAATTAATTAGAATTCTAATTTTGATTATAAGGTGTCGAATGTATGTATTTTTCTTGTCTAGAAAGATTACTATTCTTAATATCTTTTAATTGTAAAGCTATTATAATCACTTTTTTTAAAGAAGCTATTCCTTCAATTTGTAACGTTTGACGAATATTAAAATCTGATAATGCTAAAATAAATTGTGATCCTGCTATTTTATCTTGTATTTTAATTGAACATTTAAAAAATGCCAATCTGCATCATCTTTCTTAGTCACATCCAAGAGAAGGATAGTCTTCTCCGAATTTTAGTTTTCGATTAGTAAATTGTACATAGTATGTTTGTGTTGTATGAAATTCACCAAATCTTAACTCAACAGATTTTATAATTTCTTCATAAATTGTATCTGTTTCTATATTATCAAAAATTACTCTTGTTTTTCCTCGTAAACTTGAAGCTAAAGCAATCAACTTATCTGTATCATCCCGTCCATTTGTTTTTGAAATAAATTCAAATTGTGATAAATATTCACGTAATGCAGATGTTTCATTAAAAATATCAGGTTCAACTTTATAACCTAACCTGTCATTTATATTTATTTGTTTATTAATATTATCTCGAATTCTACCATTAACATCGGGATTCATTAATGGTACATTCGTTATATTCCTATCTCTTATGTTAGATAACTCTAATAAATTATGATTGTGTAATGTATCTTGTGTATGTGTTTGAAAATTTGTTTGTGTATGTATTTCAAAATTATTATTATCATCATTATAATTATTATTGTTGTTATTATTATTATTGTTGCGACTTAGCTCGTCAATCCTTTTTGTTACTTCACGAATTTCCATTTCTCGTTGTTCAAGGAGGCGACGTTCTTTAATTAATTTGCTATCTCTATGGCGAAGTTCAGCAGCCAAATTTATTTCTTTTTGGCTTCGTCTTTGGAGTTTTTCTTCAAGTTCCCGACGATGATTTCTTTCTTTTTCTAACATTTCTTCTAGTTCCGATATTTTCGCCATAACAGTAGTTAAGCGCGTTTTCATTCCAGGAACGTCTTCCGGTGGTGTTCTTGGAACTTTCGACACTTTTTTATTAAATTATTTTTCACTTTGATTTTGTTTATTTATTTTCTATTCTTTTTATTTAATTGATTATATCCCGACTGAACACCCAAAAATTGTAATATTCATATAATAGAATAAATTTTTCTAAAAATATAAAAGATTAAATTTATTAATTCGATACAACAGCTCAAAAGACATGACAAATCAATAATACATCTATTCACTATTAGATCTTGAGATAAACTGACTTGTTTGTCAAAAACTATGCACGTCGTCAAGCGTTGTTAATGTGCATTTCTTGTAATATCTATATGTCATGATTTCGAACATAACCGTGCGAGATGACATTTTCGCAAGATATAACATTCATAGGATATACATTGTCACGGAGAACACTCCGTATTCCGCGCGTGTTTATATTTCGCGCGATTCCGCGCTCCGCAAGCCGAGTTTAATTTCGGTAACATGACGGCCCCGGGCGGGAAAACACGGTACACGCCGATAGATAGAATAGTCGTGTGCCGTATAGAAAAGATAGGCAAGTTCAGGCTAGGCAAGCTAGCTTCTTCCCGCGTTTTTCAGGCAGTTCCCTTCGGCCATTTTGATAGTTCGGACGCGTGCCCTCTTCCTGCGTCTCGGCAAGAGTTTTTCGCACAAAGTTTTTTTTGTATTTTTAGCGCGCCCCAGTCGCGTTTTTAAGTGCAGGTGCGTAGCTGCGATCTGCAGCACACAGGGCACCGCTACCAGACCACAGGGGCGTAGCAGCGAGGTGACGTGCCTTACGAAGTGTCTTCGGCCGGCGACATCACCGTCCCGCTTCGAGCGAAAATTTATATCTTTGTTTTGCGTGCGCGGCTGGCCAGCCAAGAGTAAGTTGATTATGAATTCAATTTTTGCGCGAGTAAGTTTTGTTTCGTTTTTATTTGCGTAGGAGTAACCTCCGCCGGTTACTCAATTCTTTAGCAAATTCGTTTTTTCGCGGTTCGTGCGAGTGAGAGAGCGTCATCTTTCTCACTCTCGTATAGTCAGTGCAAGAGAGTTGCGGTCTCTCTCGCACCCGTATAAGAATAAGCGCGCGTGAGTGAGAGAGCGGTATCTCTCTCGCTCTAGTGGCAGCAGTGCGGGAGAGTCGCTTTCTCTCTCACTCCTAAGGCGCAGTACGGGAGACTCGTTGTCTCTCTCGTACTCGCAGTAGACGGGGCGCGCCAGAGTGGGAGAACGCTTTCTCTCTCGCTCTAACGGGCTCCGTGCAAGAGAGTAATTTTCTCTCTCGCACCCGTACGTTAAACGGCGCGCGCGAGTGAGGGAGGCCTTTCTCTCTCACTCTTATAGGCGTAATGCGAGAGACGTTCGTTCTCTCTCGCACTCATATCGTACGTAGCGCGCGGGAGCTTATTTCACGCAGAATATCTAGTCTTATTACCTGCGCTTCTCGTGCGTACTTATTATAATTTCTTTTTTATTGTTTCTTTGTATTTTTGTTTGTCGTTTGTTAAGCTATTAAATTATTTTATTTATTTTAAACGACTTCTCTTCTTTTTTTGACTTTATCATTTCCTTTCTTTTCTTATATACACAGTATGTCGGAAAAGTTCCCGAACTTATTTTGTAGCGCTTGTACGAGTGGCGTTACCTCTTGGACGACACCGGTACTATGTTGCTACATCCCTCTGGAGTGTGTGAGAATTTTTTCACCAGTACCCGTTCATTAGTTGCCGAGATAGACGTGCTTGAGTGAACGTGTGTTTAGTACCCTGGTGTAAGCTCTACGATGGATGAGAAATTTGAATATCGTGGCGCAATTGAATTCTGCTATAAACTTAAAAAAACTTTCGCAGAAACGAAAAAAATGATCGATTCGACTTACGGTGAAGGTGTAGTGTCGCGTACAACTGTTTACACGTGGTTCAGTCGGTTCAAGAAGGGTAGAGAGTCGTTAGAAGAAGACGAGAGAAGCGGCCGGCCGTCAACAGCTGTTACCGATGAAAACGAGGCTCGCGTGCGCGCGCTACTGAAGCAGGATTGCCACATGTCTCTCAAAATGTGCGCAGACGAACTGAACATGAGCAAGGATAGCGTCGCGTTGATTTTGAAAGAAAAAATGAACCGCAGGAAGGTCTGCTCTCGATTTGTTCCGCACTTTCTTACACCAGAGCAGAAAGAAACTTGCATCCAATGTTGTCAAGATTTTATCGAGACTTGCGACACCACTCCGGGCTTTCTAACCTCAATTGTGACTGGAGACGAGACTTGGTGCTTTCAATACGATCCTTCCACGAAGCGCCAGTCATCCGCTTGGCTAAGTCCGGGCCGTGCGAGGCCTCAAAAAGTGCGCCAACAAAAATCACGGGTAAAGACGATGCTCATCGCTTACTTCGACTCCAAAGGCCTGATACACAAAGAATTTGTGCCCCCAAACACCACCGTGAATGCTGCGTATTACGTAGAGGTGTTAAAACGTCTGAAGCGCCGGATTAATCGCATCAGGCCCAAGTACAAGGAACCGGGATCGTGAAGTTTGCTGGATGACAATGCGCTTGCTCATTCTTCGAACATTGTGAAGCATTATCTCGCCGAAAATCAGATCCCACGCATCAATCACGCCCCATACTCGCCAGATCTGGCTCCAGCCGACTTTTTCCTATTTCCCAAGCTAAAAATGGCCTTAAAAGGACGATTTTTTGAAGATGTACCGAGCATTCAAGCGGCTTGCACCGAGCGTCTCACAGCGATAACTTCAGAGGAGTACCAGAGAACTTTTGAATCACTTATGGAGCGCTCAAATAAGTGTATGTCTAGGGAAGGGGACTATGTTGAAAGTTAACTGGAATAAATTTCTTTAGATGTAATTTTCGATTTTTTATTTCAAAAGTTCGGGAACTTTTCCGACATACTGTGTATTATTATTGATCTTCTTTTGTGTTATTTATAATTTTGTATTAATTAAAGACAAAGCATTTAAATTCCTTTTTTTTATATTTATAGATCTTTTTATTTATGTTATTCATTGTCTTTTTTTTTATTTTCTATTATTTTTTAATTTTTATTATTTTTGCGACGAGGAGCTTTCAGCTTTCCTCCCAAATACCGCCCTCTCCGAGATTTCAACTAGCCAGGCGAGGACGACACACAAGTCGCGCAACGACATTTGCGCGGCGTTGCAACGGGTAAGTTAGGTCCAAAGAACGGCTTCTCGTGCCTGGACCCAGGAGCAAAGTCGTCCGAAACTTTAGCTACCTAAAAGGGGACGCAACGGGCATATTCGCACCTTTCGCGAACTGCGCGTGCCCCGAGGCTAATTGCTTCAGTGGCAGTTAACCTTTAAACCGCCACCCCGTTACAATATGAAGATACAATATGAATATGAATACACACACGAGGTGTGGCAGGAAAGTAATGAGACTGATTTTTTATTTACCAAAGTTCTAATTTTTTTTAAACATCAATTTTCTCCCCATCAAAATTGTTCCTTTGGGCAGCTACACACCGATGGAGACGTTGTTCGCACTTTTGGTAGCAACGCTGGAAGTCTTCAACCGGTATGGTCTTCAACATATACGTTTCACTCTTTTGGATGTTTTCTTAAGTCCCCAAACGACGTATTTTGAGAACATTTTAGTTTAGGAAAATGGAAAAAGTCACAGGGACTAAGGTCAGGTGTATAGGGGGACTAGGAAACCATAGGAATGCTTTTTGAGGTCAAAAGTTCTGTGACTGAAAGGGCAGTGTGCATGGGGCGTTGTCATGAGTTTTTGACTTTGCGTCATGCACAACCAAAACACAACTTCACTAATAGCAGTCACAAAAATCACGTAGTTAACGGAAAGAATTGAAACTCGCACTGAGCCTTGGTAGGGTACTGACACACGTGCAAGCGATCTGGCAACAGCGCAGCGTTGCTAGTCTCATTACGTTTCTGCCACACCTCGTATATACATGTATAGTCTATATATATATATATGCTTACGAAGCAGATGTTTCAAGAGTAACGGTATATTCGACATAAAATAGAATTGTCGCAGAAGACTATCTACAATGGTTTACGTACCAGTGAGGCTTTTTGAAATAATATATTGATTTGCAATAAATTTCTTAATTTAAATATATATCGAACGTGTTTTCAAATTTAATATTTTTTTATAAAACCGTATATTAATTAATTATAATAATTTATTTATCACTTTGAAAATGAATTAAATATATAAACTGATCTTAAATTTAAATCATTAAGTTTTTTTAACATTAAATTACCCTTACATGATTTATTTATTGAAAAAAAATTAATTTTTCATTTAAAAATAGGAAATAATACGTTTTGAAAAAAAAAATAAGAAAAATTGAAAAAAATGGCTAACTTTAAACGTTTGTATCCAATTTAATTTTTAACATACAATCCTTTCCAAAATACTATTTTAACGAAAATTCGTCTATTAAAGCTATCCACCAATTAAGCCAATTTTTTATATCTTCATATAAGCGGAATTGCTGATCAGCCGTACCATGTGCCATCGACCGAAGTAAGCGATAATCGAACGGTGCAATATCTGAGGAAAATGGCGGTTGGGGGTAAGACTTCCTATTTGAGCGTTTCCAAGTAGGTTTCAACGGGACCGGCAACGTAAGGCCTAAAAATAAGTTTTATAACTTCTAAAAAGATTTTTCGAATATCCAAAATGTAACTATTAAATTAGAAAAACAAAATTAATTTTTATTATAAAGTATGTTTTTGATACTTGATAGCTATGAAATTAAATAAAACAATACATTAATTTTTTTATTAATTTATAAAAAATCTCGTTATTAACTCATGGCGTCATAGGTACCGTAGACTTACTTTGTAAAGAAAAACTTACCCTTTCTTATTTCTATCCAACAAAGTTGGAAATATTAATCGTATATAAGTACAGGAACATAACATCAATAGTATTATAGTCAATAAACTCTGAAAATTAAATAAGGCAAACTGCCAATATGAACCATTAGATTTTATTTTTATTAATATGTAAATAATATATTAAAATTAATCATGAAAAAATTAAATGATCATCTGTTAACACTCAGAAAAAAACAATAATTAGGTTCAGCTTCAAATTCTGATAGGATAAACGTAAACCAAAAAAATTTTGGTTCACTTACCCTGTGTAATTTGATCTGTGATTTCAGAATCTGGCATCAGAACTTAGATTTTTCTAAAATAATGATAAGAATGATAACCATCAAGTTAAAAAAACGTAAAAAATTCGAAGAAAAAGATAAGGCCTAATCTTTAGTATGACGTAAAGTAATTAAGTGACTGTGAACTTAAAAAGCGCAGTTGTTTTAAACGTTAATAATCGAAGTGGCTGAAATTTCTTATTTCCAATTTTTACTACATCGCATGACAAATAGAAATTCACTTAGCAAACCATTAAACCTTTGTTTACTTCTCACCTTTGCCTAGTTAAACTCTAAATTTTACACTCAACAAGTTACTTTGTCTTATACACACGCAATAATCACATCTCCGCACCTCTACTTCTTTCTCTTACTCATCTACTTATGAAAGAGTATACGAACATTTTTAATTCCGATACAATCACTTTTTTATTTATCGATTCGTGCCCACTTAATAAGAAGTAACATTGCGAAGTGTGAGCGCATGAACTTTCCGCATTAAATCCTATACTCCGAAAGATACACCTTTCCGCCCATTGTCTCTTGTTTCTCACTCGCTTCTTTTATGTACCTTACGACTATGCTTCACAAAGCGTCTAATTCTTTTATTCGATCCTTACTTTCTTTAAATTCTAGTCTTATCTTTATCTCATCAATGTTAACCTCTTTTCACAAACTCTTGACCAGCCTTGTATGTTGTCCAAAATCTTTCACTTATCGTCCTTTCAATTATACATTTCACCTTTTCGAGTTTTAAATCTAGTATCACAGAAAACCTGCGTGAGGCTCCAGTTTAAGAGGTGGCGCATTTTGAACACCGATATGATATTCAATTGGTGCCGTATATCTTAATCTTTCAAAAGGTGATGATGAAATTGGATGTAACAACTTATGCCACTCCCCATCAGGACTTTCTATTAATTTGTTGCATAATTATCATGGATTAATTCCTACAAAAATCTACACTTAGCACCAACTAATCATGCTCTATTCTCTATATTCTCGCGGAAAATAATTAAATAAAATTAAACGAATGGAAAAAAAAAAAAAAATTAAGAAAAGGACATTTAAAATGTGGACCGTTAAATCAACGCTAACACTTACGAGAGAGAAGAAAGATCGTGCGCAGAAAATAAAATAATTTTTACAAGCTCACCATAGGAATCATGACGATGCTTCTAATAAAAAATTCCAATAAACCAATATTAAAGAAAAATCTCTCCAAAATTTTCTTAAAATTCTCCAAAATCTTTGATATTTCATATTTTATTATCTTCTATTTCAATTTACACCTGTAACTGGGAAACAGTGGCAAAGTTTCGGCACAAAGAATCTATTAAAACACGTCTGTATACCTTAAAAGCAAAACAATGACCAACTAATGTCCGCTACCGTCAAAAAATCTCAAACTTTGTGAAAAAGGAAGTCGCGGATTTACTCACTCCTCCACCTCTTAATTAGTGCATTTGTGATGAATTAATTGATTTTCTCTCTTCTTCCCGCTTGTCACCGCACACCCCTCTTCTACGCTTTCATTCAGTTGTCCGTTCTTCCTCGTAGCCACATCGAGTTATCGTCAGTTTTCTCTTGCCCTCACCTATTCAGCACTCAGGGTGCGGGGAGAGGGAGACGATCGTGAGTGGTAATGTGTGAGCGCGCATAGATGAATAGTGGCAATGCATGGACGCTCGAAGGTACATGAAATATTGACGCGCTATAATTATGGCAAACAACAATAAACTCTTATAGAAGCTTCTCGTCGTCGTTGTCTTCTTCAGCGGCACGCTGCGTCCTTTTTGTCTATAGTGATGAGTGGCGTTTGTCGTACACTTTAAGTACACCAACTTCCAATTCGTGTCAGGTAATGTTAATTGTCTTCCACGTTTTAATTATTCTTATATCATCCATCTTTCTCACTGTCCCTCCCTCCCGGAGACGGAAGGATTCGAAAATGACCTGCCATACACCTGGAACGCTGAAAGTATTCGGTAATGTTTTTATCTTTATCACGTGTACTTTTTTTTAGTTCCTTCAACACATCTTCAGCCTTCCTGTTTTTCACCAAGGATGCCTGGAGTACACTACATGGATTAGTCTCTACTTTTCCTGATTTCTGAGATCTATAGTTGTCCAATAGCCGTTCTAAAAATACTTTAGACTCTCTAGTTCCTTTCCCCAGATCTTGAGATTTCACTGTTGCAACACCTTCTTGATCCGTAAATTCTTCTTAGTTTGTGAACGGTTAAATCTCCGATGCTTGCGACTTTCTGTAATACTCTTTGATTCTTTATACTCGTTAGTGACTAATTCTTTTATACTCTACTCTTCTGCAGTAAACTTCAAACCAGCAGTTTGTTTCTTTACTTTCTTTTATTAATAAGGTGGCTTTTACGAAAATGTAGCGCTTCCAGTGCTTCTCTTTGATCCCTTGGCTTTTAGATCACCAGCAAACTTCTATTTATTGCCGCCGACTATCTAATTAAACTGCGATATATTTGTCTGAGATTTCTCCTTGTCAGACGACTTTAACCTTGATGACTTTAGGCTCGCCTTATGGTGTATGTCACTTCTTTGGTTTTACGATTCCTACCATATTAGCCTCTAGCTTCTATACCAGCATTGGTTCCGTGGGCTATTCTAGATTTTATTACAAATACTAGTAAACATCCAAATTCCTGTAGTTAATTAATTAATGCTTCTAATTTTTCAAGATGTCCTTGATACTTAACACGTTGAGCTCGGCGCCAGTCCCTGGGGACCGGTAGTGAACTTTCCGTGTGGCCGGCATCGATCCCTGGGGACCGGCACTGGAATAAATTGCACCGCTTGATCGCTCGTTGCCGGCTGAACGGAAAGGACAACAAATTCGGCGCCGGGCTCAACGTGTGAAACGGTGCATGTTAAATTCTTTTGATAAAGTTTGCAATGGTTTGTTCAATATTTTTCTTCGAAGTTCTTTTGCATCCCTGTTCTTCAAATAAAGCACGATTAATGTAGATAATTGAGAATTTCTAAGTTATCTGACTATGTTTCCTTGACTACAGTCAAATCGAATATTCACAGTTTCGAGGTCATGCTTTGTATTTGGTTGGGCCACCTCAACATAGTGTATCGGAAGATGCTAAAACCGTCTAAAACATCAATAGACAATCTGTATTAAAAGAAATTAATGCATTCAAACTGAGCACTAAAATAAAAACTTCCACAATATAACAAGAGACATTACAAAGTGTTTTTGTAGCATGACAATGCTCGATCCCATGTGCAAAGTTAGTCAAAATATATTTGAATTGTTGAAATGAGAAGTTCTGGCGTACACGTCATATTTTCAAAATATTGCTGCCTCTGACTATCACTTGCTTTGTTTGTTACATCCTTCAGTAAAAATGCAAAAATTAAAAAAAAATTTTTTCGTTTTTCTTTTATCACTCATCAACTTAAAGGATCACATAAGCGAATTATCCCTACTTCCTCAAGTCAAGTTGATTTTTTTAAAAAGGAAGCCATAATTTTCACCACGGTAATTGGAAAGAGTCTAAAATTTTACATCCGAATATGTCCTTGACCATGACCTGAAGGTCAAGGTCAAAAACATTTCAATGTCAGATCTTACTTCTTCAAATTCTCGATTGTTGTAAGACTTTTTATTATTGAACATACAAATAGCATTGCAGCTCAGGTTTTACACTTGTGGTATACGAGGTGTAGCAGAAAAGTAATGAGACTGATTTTGTATTTACCAAAGTTTTTATTTTTTTTTTAACATCAATGTTATCCCCTTCAAAGTAGTTCCCTTAGGCAGTTACGCACCGATGGAGACGTTCCCACTTTTGGTAGCAATGCTGGAAGTCTTCAACCAGTATGGTCTTCGGCATATCCGTTACACTCTTCTGGATGTTTTCTAAAGTGCTGAAATGACGTCCTTAGAGAACATTTTTCAGTTAAGGAAAAAGGAAAAAATCACAAGTACTAAGGTCAGGTGAATAGGGGGGCTGGGAAACCACAGAAATGCCTTTTGAGATCAAAAGTTCTGTGACGGAAAGGGCAGTGTGAATAAGGCGTTATCATGATGGAGCATCCATTTGTCTGCAATGACTGGTCTTACGCAAATGACCCTTTTTCTGAGCCTTTCAAGGACGTCTTTATAAAAAATTTGGTTGACAGTTTGTCCTGAAGGAACAAATTCTTTGTGAACAATTCTCCTTCTGCCAAAAAAACAAATCAGCATTGATTTGATCTTCGATTTGCTCATTTGAGCTTTCTTTGGTCAAGGAGAGCTTGCAGTGTGCCACTCATCACTTTGCCTCTTGGTTTCAGGATCGTATTCAAAAATCCATGAATAATCACCTGTGATCACACGACTAAAGAAATCTTGCTCATTGGCAATTCTGTCAAAAAGATCAAGACACTTGTTTTTTCGATTGTCATTCTACTCAATTGTGAAGTTTTTTGTCACCATTTCGTCACAGACTTTTCTCATGTGCAAATGTTCAGGCAAAATTTAATGAACGGTAAATCTGTTCAAATATAATTGCTCATTCAACATTCTTAATGTTAAACGACAGTCTCATTCCACAAGAGTGTTCACACGTTCGATATTTTCGTCGGTTTTCAAAGTTGAAGGCCTCCCTGAACGGTGTTCATCTTCAACGTGTTCTCTACCCTTCAAACATGATTTGTGCCAACGAAGAATTTAAGCTCGGAATAAAGAATGTTTCCTATAGGCCTGTTTTAACTTTTCAAACGTCACACTTGCCGATTCTCCAAACTTAATACAAAATTTAATGGCACAACGTAGCTCCAAATTCCGCTGTTCCATTTTACGTGACACACAACCATAACACAACTTCACTAATAGCAGTCACAAAAATAATGTAGTTAACGGAAGGAGTTGAAACTCGCCCTGAGCCATGGGAGGGTACTGATACACGTGCAAGCGTGCAAACGCAGTGCTGTTGCCAGATCGCTTGCGGTATTGCTAGTCTCATTACTTTTCTGCCGTACCTCGTACATTGCGTTTTCACTCAGGATAGAGTGTATCGTTATACCAATCAAATTCCATTGCGTAATTTTCTTTAGAATAAAGATAACTCTTAAAATATTTCTTGTAAAATCTTTTAATAAAATATCCTAACTCAACATCATACGAAGACTTTAAGTTTAATATAATAATCTCGAATCAATATCTTCTAACTAAGTTTAATATAACGGTACCGGTATATTAGAAAAAAAATTGTTTAAATGCTTATGATTCTAAAAAAATACATGTATTTATTTTTTAAAAATTTGACTTTCACATGACTTGGACCTTGAGATAAAATCGTCATTAAGTCGTCAACTTCTCGAAATCTCACTACTCTGATGTAAAACGATGTAATTAAAACCCAAAGTTTTCGAAGAATTAAGATCTGACATTAAAATCTTTTTGGCTTTAATCTACAAGTCATGGTCAAGGACATATTTATAAATTTTACATAAAGATGTAAAATTTTAGGTTCTTTTCAATTACTGTCATTTAGAAGGCTGTTCAATAAGTTTTGCGGTTCAATAAGAGAGGGTGTTGCTACTAGCCTAAATTTTTTTTTGTTATGTTGGTACACTCTTCATATGAACGTATATGAAGTTTCATTTTCAATCTGTCAATTTATTCTTTGTTTACAAGCCATTTAGTATCGACGTGTCACAGTATTTTTTTACAATGAAAAAAAACAAGTATCGTGCAGTGATTGAATTTTTATTTTTGGAAGGTTTAAAAGCAAAGGAAATTTATGAACGAATGTTGAAAGTGTATAAGGACTCTTTGCCTTCAATAAGTACAGTAGAAAGATGGGTTGCTAAATTTAAACGTGGTCGTACAAGCCTTGAAGACGATCCACGTCAAGGACGTCCAAAAACAGCAACAACACCAGAAATTGTAGAAAAAATACAGAATATCGCATTGGAAAATCATCGTGTGACTGAAAGAGATTTAGTAGAAGCCCTAGGGCTCATTGGGCAGTGTAAGCAATATCTAAATACAACCTTTTTAATAAAAAGAAAATTATGGTAAGTATTGGTTATCGTTTAAACATATTTCTGTGCTCTCTTCATGTATTATCAATTTATCGAATATTAGTATGGCACCTGTGAGTAACTTATCAAAAAGAATATTTAAAATCAGCATTTTTGACTCTCGAAAGTTGTGAAATCAAATAATATTACTAAGTATTTTCTTTTGTATCAACACATTTTTTTTTAACGATAGCTAATCATCAATGTTGTTATATATAATATGCTAATGAATATCTACATGTAAATACAACAATCTTTTAAATACAAAAAAATTATCGTTTTCGTTGTTATTAAAAAATATGAAAAAATATAATTAATAATTAATTTTCATAAACATACTTTTGAATTTTCTTTAATTTTAAAATATTTTAGACTAAAGAAAGCAATAAAATATAATAATATCGCTAAATATCATCTTTCTTTTTATTAATGTATTTTTTGACCGCTACCTGGTCATCATTTACTTATCGGATTAATAAAAAGTCATTACACAAATTTCTACGCACGAAAGTTGTGGAATCTATTTAATGTTGTTAAGTATTTCAATATTTGTGTCGAACACATTTATTTTATAATTTTAGTTAATACTAAAAAATATTATTTTATATTTTTTACAATTTACTTTTGAAATGTTACTTTAAATTGAAATATTAAAGTATACAAAATATCAATGATGTAAAATAATTCTTTTTACTCTTACATTTATTTAGTTTTTATTTTAATTCAATTCAATAATTTACATATAATTTCATAGTCTTTTCGTACGATAGTAGGAAGTTGCTTCGAATGAAACCACTGAAATCAAATAATTCTATTAACTATATTTTTCTATATCTTTTATGCTATATTCTTTTACAACTTATATATTTCATAAAAAGTTAGTCGTGACGTAATTAAAACCATACTTGCCGGACACTTGTAGAGTATATGGTGATGCTCGCAGTAATTTATGTGATCAACATATATTTTTAGATACCGTAATAGTTTATCTACGTTTGAAATTAAACAAGTAGATGGTAATGCTCGTGGTAATTTATATAATCAAGATATATTTTTAGATACTGAAATAGTTTTTTTATGTTATAACTGAAACATGATTGGATACGAATTACGAATAATAAGATTCCAAACTTTCAGCTATACTTTCTATGTATACAAGTACATTTACAATATACAAAAATGACATAGCATATGCTAATTTTTTCTTTCTGAAATATTACAGAAAAAATAAAAAATTAACATGATTTCATATCATGTTGTATATTTGTATGATTTTAAATATATATATATATATATATATATATATATATATATATATATATATATATATATATATATATATATATATATGTAATAAAAAATTATTAAAGTTTGTCAACAACAATTTTTTAACATTTGATAATTTTTCATTTGAAAAATAAAGCACTTCATAATTTAAATAGAAATAAAAAAATATAATTATTAAATAAAATGTTCATTTATTTTTTATATTCTATATATTTTATTATTTATATTCTCCACCATTACACTCTACAAGTGTCCGGCAAGTATGGTTTTAATTACGTCACAAGTAACTTTTTATGAAATATATAAGTTGTAAAAGAATATAGCATAAAAGATATAGAAAAATATAGTTAATAGAATTATTTGATTTCAGTGGTTTCATTCGAAGCAATTTCCTACTATCGTACGAAAACACTATGAAATTATATGTAAATTATTGAATTGAATTAAAATAAAAACTAAATAAATGTAAGAGTAAAAAGAATTATTTCACATCATTGATATTTTGTATACTTTGATATTTCAATTCAAAGTAACATTTCAAAAGTAAATTGTAAAAAATATAAAATAATATTTTTTAGTATTAACTAAAATTATAAAATAAATGTGTTCGACACAAATATTGAAATACTTAATAACATTAAATAGATTTCACAACTTTCGTGCGTAGAAATTTGTGTAATGACTTTTTATTAATCCGATAAGTAAATGATGACCAGGTGACGGTCAACAATACATTAATAAAAAGAAAGATGATATTTAGTGATATTATATTTTATTGCTTTCTTTAGTCTAAAATATTTTAAAATTAAAGAAAATTTAAAAGTATGTTTATGAAAATTAATTACTAATTATATTTTTTCATATTTTTTAATAACAACGCAAACGATAATTTTTTTGTATTTAAAAGATTGTTATATTTCCATGTAGATATTCATTAGCATATTATATATAACAACATTGATGATCAGCTATCGTTAAAAAAAATGTGTTGATACAAAAGAAAATACTTAGCAATATTATTTGATTTCACAACTTTCGAGAGTCAAAAATGCTGATTTTAAATATTCTTTTTGATAAGTTACTCACAGGTGCCATACTAATATTCGATAAATTGATAATACATGAAGAGAGCACCGAAAAATATATTTAAACGACAACCAATACTTACCATAATTTTCTTTTTATTAAAAAGGTTGTATTTAGATTTCATAAATTGGGTAGAATATATATCAAATTATAAAATATTATATTAGATTTATTATAAAAGTAATATGTGAAGAATGATTGCACTATATGATGCATTAGTTGTATAGATAAAAGAAAATGAAATTTTAAAAAGTTGTACAATAAAATTTTGTAGAATGTTATAAAATTAACGTTTGTTCTAAGGAAAGAATGTAAATATTTCGAGAAACTTTTGGCCATTGTTTTTTTTCTAATTTTATTATTTTTATATTTTACAAAATGTTTGTGTAAAAACTTTATAAAGATAAGTTAAATTTTAAAAAACATAATTTTGATATAAATTTTATTATAAAAATAAGTTGAATTTAAAGTAATAGATGATAATCATGTACAAATTGTTTTGTAATTTCATGTACAAAATAACATTATATTAATTTATAATAATAATATTGATAAAATTGAATTTATATTTGTGTTGTTGATTGAAAGATTTAATTTATGTTTGTGTTGATACAAATTTATAAATATAAAAGAAATATAATTTTTATAAATTAAATACATGCAAATACTTGCAATATATTTTATATTACAAATTTATTTTCAAATTGTATTATATAATAAAATCAATTAATTATTTAATATAATACATAAATTATTTAATTAGAAAAAATAAACTGTTTTGATCATATTGTTTTACAAATTTGAGTAAAAATAAAAATTTAATTTAAAAAATAGTTTTAATTTATTGGTATTTAAAAATAAATTAATGATATTCTAATGAAATAAACATTAATTTACTTTTAGCAAAAATATAGAGAATTGGAAATGAAAAGGCACAAAATTGTAAATTTAGTGGCAAATAAGAAACAAGTGATTAAATATTTAATAAAATATATTTTTATGGCCAATTGTTTACATTAATTATTTATCATCACAACGAATCTTCATATAACATTAATAAGTTTGAATTTGTAGGAGTCAAATCGATCCATGTTTCACTTTCCATGAAATTTATCAAAATATCTAATTTGTACATCTGACTATTTTCTTTTTTATTTTTATTTTTGAGTACAAAAGTTTGTTTAACTATATCTAATGTGAATTCTAAAAAAAATATTTATACAATAAATAATAAAAAGAAATTAATTATTGAATTTTAGAAAAATTTTTTCTTACCATTACTCATTTTAAGTTTTAAATCTTTTTGATTAATCAAATAATCACACTTTTGTTATACAAGTAATTAATTGTATTTGATAAATTCTGAAAAACCTCCAATCCAGAAAAGGCTGAAAAAAGTACAATAATAAATGTTCGTATACCATGCCATAGATAGAGATCATACAGTGCAAAAGTAAATGAAACAATATTTTGAAACTTTAAACTATTATGTATGATCATGAGCAAAAAATAGGTAGCAGAGAATAAAAAAAAAAATGATTGCGAAGCAAATACAAAGGAACCTAGTAAGGTGTAATAAGACTTGCAATTGATTGTGTTATTAATATATTATTGATTAAAATTCCAAAAAAAATTTTATTACAACTTTTTAGACGAATAATAAAAGTCATACAATAAAATAATAAAAATTTATTAATATTGTAGGTGCAAACTATTAATAAAATTAGAAAAATATATAAAATTACTTGAATAACTATTTAGACAAATAATAAAAATAATACAATAAAATAATATAAATTTATTAATATTGTAGATATAAACTTTTAATAAAATTAGAAAAATATAAAATTACTTGAATTTTTTTCTAAGCGAATATTCAATAAATAAGCAGACTAATGAGTGAATTTTATAATTTTAATAAACTAAATTTTATTATTATAAATAAAAATAAATATAGTTATCTTCATTATTGAAAAAAAGTGCACTTACCCGATAACCATTGCTGTACATCTAAATAAAGCTAAATTAAGTTAACCACAACGTCTTTTTCTCTCTGTTGTAACACCAAATTCGACTCCTCTCTTTTGTAATATTTCACTTATTTCATCTAATAATTCAGTAGGAAAAGCACCATCAGCAACTCAAGTTGTGTAGGCTTTAACTACTGCAACAATTTCTCCAACAACTGTAGGTGGAAATCCAAGACCAGTACAAACTCCATCAATACAATCAAATACTTTACAATCAAATATAGTATAATATTATCAGCTCTAGCACTGACAACAAAACGACCAATTTTTAAAGATTGTTCTAAAGAAATGTTCTTTCATGAAACCCAAGCGGAAATAATCATGTGTATATAAATGTTATTAACAAAAAGTAATTGTTCATAATGATTATTAGCTTTTATTAGGTAATATTAAAATCTTATAATGTGTGGATTTTAGACTCTAATAATAGTCAATAAGGTATATTAATGTTTCGAAGTTTTTATCGTCGTTTTATAAATTTAATAAATGTTTATAAGATTTTATTAGATTTTTATTTTTAGGAAATGTCCTTACAAACAAAGATGCAATAAATGCTAGAATATAAATAGTTATTAGCTTTTAGAACGGTTACATATTTCTTTTTCGTGTAAAAACCAAAAAGCTTATCATTATAATGATTGTAAGTAGTTGATGAAACCTTTTAAAATACTTTTTTTAAATCTTTATAAAAACTTTAGTTAAGTATTTTATATATTTTAGAATATTATTTTTTATTATGATTATACATATTTTAAACATACGCATTATATTTAATCGTTTATTCGCATTGTTGCACATGTTATTTTACACATTATTTTACGGAAAAAAACGCAGAGAAGTGTTTAACCTACGGTAGGATTGAACCTGGGTCCTTCGCATTATAAAGCAGATGCCCTAACCATTACGCTATGCAACGCTTGTAGAACTAAGATTTAAATATGAATCATAAGTTGCATGGCAATCCATATACACATGTTTAATTTTACATTTAAAATTTCTTCTATCGTGTAAAGTATTTTTTTAAATTAAGAAATAATTAAAAATTCAATATATTTAAATTGTAATTATATCTTAATTTAAAAAAATACTTCACACTATAGAAGAAATAGTAAACATAATTAATAACCCCTTGATTGTTTTCGTTTTAAGCACAATTATTTCATGTTTATTTATTATTTACTTGAATAATGCCAACAATAAACACTTTTAAGTAAAAGTATAAAATTTTTAATTTTTAAATAGTATCAATACGTATTTAATTTTTTTTAATACTATCAACACATTATATATATATAGGTTCGTTAAAATCTTTAAAAAATATAACCTCTAAAATGGTATGTATAAATCAAATCAATACACAAATAACCTCTAAAATAGTATATATATATATATATATATATATATATACACAAATAGCTTCATTTAAAATTATTTTAAAATATAGTATGTATGTATAATATATATATATATACACATTTATTACAAATATACTATATATATTTTATTTTAGTATAGTTAGTATATATATGTATATATACATATAAAGAGATGATGAGATATTTTAGTATAGTTAGTATATATATATATATATATACACAGTCTGTCAAGTAAGAGCGTGGTCGACTTCACTGACAGGTAATGAAAGATTTCGCTCTAATTTCTTCGCAAGTCGATAGAAGGAAGCTTTGTCCTTGATGCATTGTCAACAAAGATTCAGTTGTCGTTGATCTTTTGAAAGAGAATCACGTTAAACGCCATGAGTGCTAATTACGCGTCGCGCTACGAGGCTGTGTTCCTTTGCATCCACCCGAAAGGTCCCAAAATATCGCAATCAGCGGCTGCTAAATAGATATGAAAGTCGAAGGCATTTGTACAGAAGTGGATACAGCGATATAAAGTGGCTAAAAATGTCGATGATTTACCAGAACGTGGCTCGATAGGAAAAGTGAACAAAAAAGATGAAAAAAGAATAGTGAATCTGTTTTCGCGGAATCCTGCTTTAACACTGCGGCAAGGACAAGCAAAATTAATGACAAATGGTTTAGATATATCCTACGAAACTATCCGAACCCATCTTCGTACTCATCATCTGAAATGGCGCAACACAATGAAGAAGCCTCTGTTGACTGAAAAACATGTGACAAAGCGACTCGCTTGGGCGCATGAGAATATTGATAGAGATTTTGAAAATGTCATTTTTACTGATGAATGTTCTATATGGGCACGTTCTGTCCTCACGCGAGCCTGGTCAACTTCCACCAATAGGCTTGTTCAGCGGACCGTAAAACATGGAATAAAGGTGCATCTTTGGGGCTGCTTCTCAAAGCAGGGACTCGGCACTTTGCACCTCTTTACTGACAACCTAAATGCCGAGAAAATGATAAAAATCTACAAAAAGGCTTTACTGTCATCTGCCAAACGATGATTCATCACAAAAAATGAAGATTGGATTCTGCAGGAGGACAACGATCCTAAACACCGCAGCAAGCTCTGTACTCAGTGGAAGACTCAATCTGGCATCGTTACATTGGATTGGCCGTCGCAGTCGCCCGATGCAAACCCTATTGAAAATGTGTGGGCATATATTAAATGGAAGCTTCGTGGAAGACGCACATACTCTTTGAAGCAGTTGTCTTACGAAATTCGTCGGATCTGGAGATCCTTGCCACTAGAATACGCCGTCAAATTAGTAGAAAGCATGCCTCGGAGATGCCAGGCAATTATCGACGCTGGTGGTGACTGGACACATTATTGACCGAATTGCATCATTGTTTGTAATGTGTACAATGTATATATAAATATGAAAGTTTCATCAAATAAATTTTTTTATAAATTAACACGACCACGCTCTTACTTGACAGACTGTATATAAAGAGATGAGATATTTTAGTATAGTTAGTATAGATACATATAAAGAGATGATGAGATACAAACAAGAGATTATCTTGTTCAGATTATCTTATCTCAATATGAGTCTAGATATTAGACAAAATGCTTGAAGAGCGATTTGATGAAAATTTGGGGGCGCATATCGTATCTTCGTAACGAATGCACGAATGTTAATGCTTTTTTTTTTTATTTGGAAGAACATAAAAAAAAAGCAAAGGTGATAGATTACATTTTATTAAATATTAAAATGTATAATTTAAAAAAAGTTTTTAATTTTTTCATTCATCAATTTAATGTATAAATGGGTGCGCCAGGCGCCCTTGGTTAGTACCAATACTTACCACGGGGCGCTGGCGCACCCCTTGATTTTGACTGAAGTATTGGGTTTCAGAAAGCTGTGTGCACAATGGGTGCCGCATTCGCTAACAATGGAACAAAAACACATTTGAATGCGACTTTCTCAGCAACATTTAGAGCGTTTTCGAAAGGATAAAGTGGATTTTGTGCGTCGATTCATCACTATGGATGAGACTTGGGTCTATCACCATGATCCTGAATCAAAAAAAGAGGCTAAAGAGTGGTGTGAACCTGGTTCTTCGGCTCCGAAACGAGTCCATGTCCAGAAATCGGCCAAGAAGGTGTTAGCATCAGTTTTTTGAGATGCGAAAGGAATTTCGTTAGTGGATTACTTGCAAACTAGTAAAACAATAAATTCTGAATATTCTTGTAACCTTTTAGACAAGCTGAAGGAAAAAATTTGTAAAAAAAGATCTGGTTTGCAGAAGAAATAAATCCTCTTTCATCAGGACAATGCACCGTGTCACAAGAGCATTTTGACAATGGCTAAAATCCATGAATTTAACCCTCAAGAGAAGCACTGGGTTACGCTAACCCAGGGTAGAAATACATCTGTTCACCCCTAGTAAATGGTTGTATAGGGGGACTTGGTTCTGTGTGGGGATTTAACTTTGTTATCCCCACTACCAATCCCCACTTGGACCCTTTCTAAGTATGAATACTAACCGAACTGTAAGCAGACAAACTTAGTCTATGGGTATCCCTCACCCAGCACTCCAGTAGTGTCATATTGCATAGTGCTCGTGAAAAATTTAGTGAAGTGAATTAAGTGTTTTATTTGAACTTTACCAGTCTTATATCGTCAAGTTAATACATATTAGTAAGTTTATATTATTATAACATAAAAATAAGCTTTACTAAATAGTTTGATCATTGTGTTTTAGTTTCTCACTGCTCCGTTCTGGTGCTCAAGTTGAAAAATTATCTATTAGTCTAGACACATCTCTCTTCATTTTTTTAAGTAAATCATTACTATAATTTATAATTTAATTAGCAGTAATGCAGTGATGCATCGGAAACAATATTTATTGGATTTATTCCTATCCTTAATCAGGCCATTCTTGATAAATAGACTGAATTTACCTACTCTACAAAGAAACTTACGTTCGCAAATCGAATCTTTTCTTGAGTATAAAGATTTACCAGAAACAGAGGATCCTCGTAATCTACTGGCAGAAAATAAAATGGCTAAACAAAAACGATGTAGATACTGCCCATCGTCTTTAGATAGGAAAACATTCTATAAATGTTTAAAGTGTGATCAGCCCATGTGTAGAGAGCATGTTGCAAAAATTTGTATATAGTGTAGTGTACAATCATCTAACTAAGTTTTATTAATTGTTGTAATTGATTTATTATTATTTTTATATGAGAATAAATTAATATTAAAAAAAAATAAAAAAAATCATTCTGTTTAAATTCTTCAACTTTATCTCTTTAAATAAATATAATTTTTTAAAGTACGTAGAACAACTTCAAATTATTTGTAAAGAACGTGCAATTACCTTTAAAATGCCGCCAATTAAAACCTTTTATCCCAAAAATTCGTGAAGATTCGTGAAAAATAGTTTTAAGAAAACATCTTTTTTCGTCAATTTTCATTGCATTTTTTTTTTATTTTTCATTAATATTATAAAAACTTAAATTTTTATTTATTTGTTCATGAAATATTCTTATTCTACATCGTCCGACGAATCGATTAAAAAAAAAAAAAATTCAAAATTGATCAATTTTATAATAAGATATAAGTGGTCAAAGCTAGCCGGGTAATCCTTACCCATGCGCTCCAGTTATGTTAAGCTGCGATAGTGCTCCACTTGAGGGTTAAGTTTGAATTGTTGGAGCATCCACCGTATTTACCAGATTTGGCCCCTAGCGACTTCTATCTGTTTCCAGACCTACAAAAATTCATGCGTGGAAAGCGTTTTTCATCAAATGATGAGGTCATAACAGATGTGGAAGCGTATTTTGCAGCCCTTCCAGATTCTCACTTCAGGGATGAAATTCATAAATTGGAATCTCGTTGAAACAAGTGTATTGATGTTCAGGGAGACTATACTGAATAATAAAGTGTATTTCAAACCATAAAATTGTGTTTTTCTTATCGAACCGCAAAACTTATTGAACTGCCTGGTATATGGGTTCCTATTTAAAAAAATTAACTAGACCATCAAATGACTTTGAAGGTCATAGTCAAAGTCATGATAAAGGTCACAATCGGATTGCCCCCTCGATACCCAACAAATTTTGCTTGAAACTTTTTTTCTAGGACGTTCAGTTTTCGAGATATTCAAGTGGGGCGATTAAAATAGGGCACCCTGTATATGTTGGTATTAATTTTTATGCATGCTCGGGTATAATTTCGAAGAATTATTTATTTTGTATCGTAAGATAGAAAAAAAAACGCACGAATAGAAGAAGTCCCAGGAAGCATACTCATATCACTCTGCCCTATATCATGCTTTTTTTCTTCCATATTATACATATGATGCGAGGGCGTGACTTTTTCGTCGTCCGCGTTACGTAATAGTAAAATTTTAAGCTAAGCACAAAATCGGAAGAAGTAATTGTCAAATCGCAAGCGCTTTGCAAATTCCAAGACGCAGTGCATATTACAAATTAAAGTCACGACTACAAAAGATGATGACTACATTGCAAAAATGAATCATTGCAATCGCCAATTGATTGCTGTTCAAATTACTTATAGTATTAGGAAGAATTTGAAAACATCGATTAATGAATCAACATTAAAGAGATGACTTAGAGAACGCGGTCTTTATAGTCGAGTTGTTGTAAAGAAGTCTTTATTTTAATACGTTAATAAAAAAAAAAAAGTTTGGTATAGGCAAAAAAAAACATATTTTATATAATTATGGACTGTAACTGAATAGAATAAAGTATTTTGGAGCGATGATTCTACATTTCAGATTTTTAAAAGTAAAAGAAAAACTTATGTTCGCCAAAAAATGAACAAGAGATGTTATAAAGATTGTATAGTGTCAACAACATGGTGGTGGATCAGTGATAATGTAAAGATTTTTTAGGATTTTTAGTGTTGATTACTTAAAAGTCAAATAGAATTAAAAAAAAGGAAGTTACCATAATATTATTTAAAGACACGTTGTCCCTTCGGTTAATAGATTAATTGGTAATGGTTTTATATTTCAACAAGACAACGATCCAAAACACACCTCAAAACTTTATAGAAACTACTTAATGAATCTTAAAAAAAGAAAACAACTTAAAGGGGTAGATACACTTGCAGCGTCAAAAAAAAACGTTTGTTCGGGAATTTTTTTAGGCGAAGTATTCAAATAAATTGGAACAAATTTTTTGCCATATAAAAAATATGTATTTTGACAATATCTCATAATTTTTTACGACAAAATATTAAAAACCGTGCAAGATATAGTACATTTGCAGAGAGTCTACAAAAGAAAACCGTTTTACGGTGATCACCACTGCTCATGACTGGATCATCTGAAATAAAAGAAAAAAGGGGATCATTAGATAATTATATAATGCTCTGGTTGAACGAAGGGTTTTGGAAAATTTTCATTTTTCATAAAACGGCGGATTGTTGAATGTCAAAGTTTTGTTGACTAAAATTTTGTTCACATTTTCGGCTATAAAAAAAAAATATTCATTGGACAATAAAATCCTTCGTTCAAACAGAGAATTTATATATATAGGAAAAGTGTATAAAATTTCAAGTCATCAAAACAAGGTTTCAAGAAAAACGCGTTTTTAATTTTGAGAACGATTTACATGCAGATAAAAATTTTTTTTAACACAGTGAATTGTCTATTCCAGCACCGTAAAATGTTCCTTCTTTTTCTTTATTGGCGGCCTTAGCAGTAATTTTACAATTTTGGCGAGCGATTCTTGCTTCCCGAGTGCTATCTAATGAACGACGGTTAGCTGAGCCGATTGGATTGCAATCTCCCTGCTTCGCATATTCATGTGCGTGCAGTCTCAATTTAATCTCCATCGCGTAGTAAATGGATGATAGCCCTCGAGTACCATCATTAAATGTGCAGGTAGCGACATAGGTGGCTATGCTGATTGTAGTAAGGCTCGCAAGTAATGTTTTTGGCATAATCTTCCAAACGCTTTAATTAGAGCTTTCGCTGCTATTCTGCATAAATCCTCCAATGCATCTTTGCAATAATTCGTTGCTTGTAAGACTTTCGTAAATCCGTTTTATGGCATTTAAAACTTCTGCCGGCAAGGTAGCGTAATCGTGTTTGAAAAACGTCAAGTTATTCTCCGCCTTCATCATTTGATATTTGCACCATAAATCAATACCTGGTAGACACTTGTTAGGCTACGTCTTCTCATAGGTTGACCTTCTGTGATAAAACGTAGCCCAAATGGAATTTCCCATTTTTTCAAACGAATAAAAGTTATCACGAATAGCATAGCCGAAATACTCAGACAATTGATCATTGACCTTTACTGTGACCTACATACAGGGTCTTTATAAAGACCCGGACCGGTTGAATAACTTGAAACATAGGCGTTACTCAAAAAAATGGTTGGGACAAAAGTTATCGGAAATTTTTCTGGCCACTACTTTCTCCCATCTTTCGGGCAGCATACGAATCCCGCGTTAAAAAAACTGGTCATCTTTTAAATCGATCCACGAATCGATCCAATTTTTTACTTCTTCATAAGACCGGAAGTGCTGGTCAGCCAGGCCGTGTGCCATTGATCGAAACAAGTGATAGTCCGAGGGAACACCGTTTGGAGAATACGCCGGGTGGGGTAGGACTTCCCATTTCAAAGTTCCCAAGTATGTCTTGACCACTTTCGCAACATGGGGTCGAGCATTGTCATGCTGTAAAATCACTTTATCATGTCTCTCGTTGTATTGCGGCCGTTTGTCTTTCAATACTCGGCTCAAACGCATTAATTGCGTTCGATAACGATCGCCTGTAATTGTTTCAGTCGGTTTTAACAACTCATAATACACTACGCCGAGCTGGTCCCACCAAATACTGAGCATGACCTTGGAACCGTGAATATTCGGTTTGGCCGTCGACGTGGAAGCATGGCCGGGATATCCCCATGATTTTCTGCGCTTGGGATTATCGTAGTGAACCCATTTTTCGTCCCCAGTCACAATGCGATGCAGAAATCCCTTCCGTCTTTGCCTTGCAAGCAGCTGTTCAAAAACACACAAACGCCGCTCAACATCTCTCGGCTTCAACTCGTACGGCACCCAATTTCCTTGTTTCTGAATCATTCCCATGACTCTCAGGCGTTTTGAAATGGCTTGTTGCGTCACTGCCAATGATCCTGCCAATTCTTGTTGCGTTTGACACGAGTCTTGATCAAGTAATGCCTCCAATTCTGCATCTTCGAAAACCTTTCTTCCACCGCCATGCTGGTCTTCGACGTCAAAATCACCGTTCTTGAAGCGTTAAAACCACTCTTGGCACGTTCTTTCACTAATAGCGGCCTCACCATAGGTATTTGAGAGCATTCGATGAGCCTCAGTCGCAGATTTCTTCATATTAAAGCAGAAAATTAAAACCTCCCGCAAATGACGAGAATTTGGCTCGTAAGCTGACATGTTCAATCGAGAATAACTTTATGATGCAGACACAAATCGACTAATATTTCGATAGCGTTATGTTTACAAATACCTAAGCTTATTGTATGACATCTATGATCTATTTATTTCAACTACCACTTACCGCTACAGCCATCTATTGCAAAACGACGGAAGCAAAGTTGTACACCCAATAAAATGAAACGCGTAATTGTCCTTTGTACTGTCGATTTGGATATTCCATTCCTACCCTAAAAGTATCGTTTACTAAAATTCGTACATTTTCATTAGATCTCGTCCTGTCACCGTATCCTTTCATTATAAGAATAATTATTCGCTCTCGTTCAGTGAGAAGAGCCATGTTATATTCAGACGCAAGAATAATCTAATAGAATAATTTGAATTTAAGATTACAATATGGAAAGCGATAAGATCGTAAGACCTAAAAATTACGGACGGAAGTATGAAAGAAGAAAATGGCTAAATTATCAAAGAAAATGACACGCGTTCTTGAAAGTAATAGAAAAAAATCAAAAGTAAGGACCGAACTTAATGATGAATATTAAAATTGATAGAGTATTAATATTTAGTATTAACAAACGAAAGCAATTGATATATTCTAAATTGTATTCTTTCGCTTACACAGTTATTACTTTTCGTTGATTAAGATTCAAAAGTCAGATTTCAAGAATTTTAAAATTCGAAATGACGAATCCGACATGGCGGACGGAAAATTCTGAATTTGTTCCGAAGTGTACTGAAAACTTTGCGAGCGGGTTTTCGAGGTCACTGATTACTAATTTAAGGTCAGATTTTGGCAGATGAAAAAGATGAAGGACAGGGCCAGGTTCACGATTGAGATCGCCGACGGATAGCCATGGAAATTTTCTATAACTTATGTCTTAACCATTTTTTTGAGCGACGCCTACTTTCCAAGATATTCAGCCGATCACTGCTTGACCTTGACCTGACCTGACGAGGTTAAATTTTTCCAATGGTTCAAATCGTATCTGGACGTAAAATTGTCAGCTCTTTTCATTTTCGATGTCGAAATTGGGGGTCACCATATAAAAAGATGGACTTGACCTTTAAAAGGCATTGATGATCGAGGTCAAGGTCACGACCAAAGTCGCGGTTAGATAGCTAAGGAAATTTCCGACAACTTTTGTCAAAATCATTTTTTTGAGTAACGCGTACTTTTCAAGTTATTCAACTGGTTCGGGACTTTATTAAAACCTTGTATACATGTGTATATCTATATATATATATATATAGGGAGTGTAAATAAGTTCTCGCCATTTCACCGTCAGATGGTCGTACAAAAATTTTGTGTGTATAATTCAAGATAATGATGCATCAATATTGAAGTTCTATAACCTATGTTTGAAATCATTGAGACTTTTCATTAACCTATAAAGAACATTTTGTTTTTGTAGCGTAAAACATGTCAAATTTCGTGCCAAATAAACCGTTTATGCGGGGAATTTTACAGCACTATTTTATTCAGAAGAAATCTGCAGCTGAAGTACACAGAATTTTTGTAGAAACCTATGGTTATCATGCTCTGTTGGAAAGAACATGCAGAGATTGGTTTCACCGATTTAAAAATGGTGATTTTGATGTTTAAGATAGAGAACGCAGTGGTGAACCAAAAAAGTTTTAAGACGAACAATTGGAAACATTACTTGCTGAAGATCCGTGTCAGACCCAATCCGATGTTGCAAAATCATTAAGAGTTGATCGAACAACAGTTTCGAAACGTCTGACAGCATTAGGAATGATACAAAAGGAAGGATTATGGGTGTCATACAAAATGAAGCCAAGAGACGTTGAACGGCGTCTTGTCACGTGTGAACAGCTGCTTCAACGACAAAAAAGAGAAGGTTCCTTACATTGTATTGTGACTGCTGATGAAAAGTGGATATACTACAGTAATCCCAAGCGTAAAAAATCGTGGGTTAAGCCCGGCGAAGCAGTAGCATCAACGCCAAAGCAATGACTCGCGAGCTGGTTTCAGGCGTGTGAGCCGGCTTTAACTTCTCGCGGGCTGGCTGGCGGTTGCTCGCGGATTTTTACGGCCAACCGGAAGACTACCCTCGCGTAGTCTTACACATGCGTACGCACACACACACACTACTCGCTTAATACATTTATATGTATGTGAGTGAGAGTTAACCTCTCACTTACCGCTCGCAGGAATGATATAATATATTGCGATCGCGCGGGTATAATGTAGCGGAAAATATTAGAAAACGCAGTGGTCACTTACTCGTATCTATTTAAAGGTTCTTTCTCTCGTAACCTTTCGCTCACGCTCGAAAATCCTCGATATATCGGCGGATCGTCCAGCTGCACGTAGATGCGGTTTGGCGGGCAAGAAGAGAAGGATCCCCTCTTGCTCGTCTCGCGTCGCGCCTCTTGCTTTTTGCCGCGCTGCGCCATCGATTGCTAGATTGATGGTGCCGCGTGTAGTCTCGTCGCGAGCTCTAAGTTGCACCGCATGGCAGGTGGCCTAACTTCGATGGGCCACCTGTCACAATAAATATATATATATATATATATATATATATATATATATATATATATATATATATACATATATTATATTCGTCCGTGAATATACGCGCGCAGTCGCGAATAAATTATATTATTCGTGCGAGCGGTGAGTTAGAGATTAGCTCTCACTTACACGTTGATATAGTAGTTGAGTGTGGGTGTGTGCGCGTAGGCGTGTGCGAGACTGCATGTGCGTAGTCTTACGGTTGGCCGCGAATGGCCGCGTCCGTCAGCCAGCCCGCCAAAAGTAAAGACCGGTGCACACGCCTGAAACTAGCCCGCGAGTATTAGGGCTGATACACACACCTTGCTGCGTGAATACAGAGAAGCGAGTGGACGGCGCGCATGCGCAGTGCGCACCCCATAGGAAATTATTACTTTTTGGGCAATACTAATTGCAATCCTCGGCAAGAGGCCTCAACGCGGTAAATAATTAACTTTTGTACTGTATTTAATTGAACAATTTATTACAATAATGAAGTGCGGGCGCAAAATGGGTGCGCATTATTTACTGTTTCCTTTCCTAGCGTTTCTGTTCCGAATACCGCCACCTCCGCGGGCGTGCCAACCTACTGTTGGCACGCAAACTAAGTAGCTGAGCCCGGTGGGAGCAGCACCGGCAGCGGGGTCTTAGGGTAAGGCCCCTCATACGAAAAAGAAAGTAGGATGCGAGGAGGATCCTGCGATGTAAGAGGATCAGCACGGCACGCGAGTGCCATTGCACGACGGCTAACGTCCGTCGGCACTCAAAGCCGGATTGAGCTGCGGCTCAGCAGTGCGCGCATGCGAGGGAGAGTCCCGCACGTGCCTTCTATAAGAACCCCCGCTACAATATAT
>OX465094.1:43452401-43622038 GCA_949987625.1 Chalcis sispes | reverse complement strand
GTAATGAAATTTCACTATTACCAAAATTCAAATTTCATGTAAAGAAGGTTCTGAAATCTGTAAAAAAAATTGTCAAGTATTTCGATTTGCTTTTTCTAGAGATCAAAAAATTGATGTATGTAATACATTTACTATAGATAAGCTATTTCATTTACTAAAAACAATAGATTTTGACAAAAAGTCTATGCAACTTATTAAAAATTATATCGATAGCTGATAAATAATTAACAGATATATGTAGATGTTGAGTTTGCATTAAAAAAACACACAATAAACAGTTTACATACATTATTATTTAAATACATACTTAGCGGATCCGTCGTAAGGTAGTCCAAGGTGAAAGCTTTTAACGCACATTTTGCCTCTCATACCATAATCGTAATAAAACAACTTGGTGATTATACTTAATAGTTCACAAACAAAAACATCATGAAAATTTTCGTTTCTAATATTATAAATAATATTAAAATAAAATCATTAAAAATAATTCATTCTAAAAATGAGAAAAACATTTCACAATTCGTATAGAAAAACATTAAAAAAATATTCTTTGTTACTATATTAAAGAGTTTTGACAGTGACATATTCCAATTTTAAAATTTTTTTTTAGTATTTTATAAAATACAGAAACAAAATTAATTTAATTAACATAAATTTTTATTGAAAGTTTTATTTGAAATAGCTAAGTTATATTATTTAAATACAATTTTATAAAAAAAAATAATTATAAATTATATAACAATGCGTGTAAATTATTTAAAACAATTGTAGTCAAAGACTTTCCATATTTTTATATTTATCATTATGCGTCTTAATAATCAAACTGTGATTAAATTCTAATACCAATGCAATTGCATACTTATTTACAAACATTGATTGCAGAAGATATTTATTCACCGATGTACTACCTAACGACGGGTCCGCCAAGTATGTATTTAAATAGTAATGTATGTAAACTCTTTATTGTATGTTTTTTTAATGCAATCTTAACATTTACATATATCTGTTAATTATTTATCAGCTATCGATATAGTTTTTAATAAGTTGCATAGACTTCTTGTCAAAATCTATTGTTTTTAGTAAATGAAATAGCTTATCTATAGTAAATGTATTACATACATCAATTTTTCGATCTAAAGAAAAAGCAAATTGAAATACTGGACAATTTTTTTTACAGATTTCACAACCATCTTTAGCTGAAATTTGAATTTTGGTAATAGTAAAATTTCATTACTTTGCTTCACTTACATTAGAAATTATTGCAAATAAATTGTAAATAGATTATTTAATTAATTATAATTAAAATTCAGAAGCCGGATCATACAAATAAAGTTACGTAATTCACGGTACAATGTGCAAAATGTTAAACAAAGAAAACAAATACTTGACAATTTTTCTGATTTCATAACTTTTTGTAGGTAATTATAAAATTATACATAAAGCCCTAAGAATAAATTCACTAAAAAGCCATAATTTTATCATCAATTATGGAAAAATGTGAAATATAATTTTTTACAAATCCAAGTGATATGTGAAACTGTATTCATCAAAAGAACAACTGTATTATTTAAACATTTTTTATGAAATCAATCTTTTATAAAAAATTTTACGACATTAAGTTTGTAAATATTCCATTAATTAATGAAAGATGAAATAGTACAAATATGTGAAAAATAAAAAGCAATTTTAAAAATATGGTCATATTAAAATTATACAAATTTTTTTTCTATAAATTGTATGTTTGAAAAATTGAAAAATAATGTTTTTAAAATGAGATACAAAACAACTTCTACTTGCCAACATTCTACCTTTTGTAAAAGGTTTTTTTAAAGAGATTTCATTACTTTCGAAGAGCTGGCAAAACGTAATAATATATAAGTTTTATATTATAATATAAGTTTTGATAATATTAATTGATAATAAATACAATAAGATAATATAAGTTTTAAAGTGTATATCACAGAAGTTTATAAAAGATAAATCCTTAGAAAAATTTATTTCAAATTATAACTAATGGTTAAAAAAAAATAATACTACTTAAATAACTTATGTAACGTCGGTACAGGACCTCCGTTTTTTTTTATGTTAGCCGATAAGTTTTTACCTGCCTTTCCGGCCCCTGGTCGCCATTCAAAAAAAAAAAAAAAAAAAAAACATCGACCGCCTGCATCGATTCATACCCGAGTGCTTCGCCACGATAAAGCGTCCTTCCACAACCTACGTAACGCACCCTCCACTGACCCAAACCATTGTGAAACCTAGCTTAAGCGCAAGCCAGAAGTTTGCGAGTCTCTTGAAATACATGTAAATATAATATTTATATAAAAATAGGTGCAATCGTTGAACATGATTTAATTATGTTTTATTTTAAATAACGCAATTGCCTTTTTTTTATTTTACTTTAAATATATATATATATATATATATATATATATATATATATATATATATATTGTAACGTGGTGTTTTGCACCAGTCGCATGAGGAGGCCAAAGCATAGCTTGTGTGCCTCCTCGTAGCTGAAATAACCCCCTTTTACAATCTTGGCAGTCTCGTAGGACTGCCACGCATGATCCTAACTAACAGCCACGCAGGGCTGTACATACTGTACCTTCCCCAGGTACAGGGGCTTCCAGCTCAAGTAAAAGCTCTAGCGAGGAGCTAGTCTCAGGAGCCCTGGCTAATCGAGGCAGTGCTCGCACACACTGCAGCAAGGTTCCTTCCTCTCCAAGCTCCTTCCTGTCCTTGTAGTGGTCCCCGTACCTGCAACCTCCCAGACGGTAATTAAATAAAGAAGAAAATAGTAGTAGCAGCTGCACCTTGTAAGGAAGTACAAGCTGCCACACAACATCAAAGGAAAGTAGGAGAGGAGGTTAGAAGGCATGCAAAATACATAAGCACAGCATTTGAGTGCAAGTAAATACGCACCTGGAGGTGTCTGATAGTGTTGCCTCGCTGCCGCTGCAAGCAGGTTATAGCTATCACCGACACCGCTGCTTAGCTTTCTCAACCGCTCATCGTCCGAGCCGCAGCTGTTGACCCGCACTACGGCCGCACCTAAAACAGAAAGAAGATAGACAAATTAGTCGACGCCTACCAGCTATGGAACGCGTCGACTTACCTTGATCCTCCGTACATCTGACGTAGATTCTCGCCGCTCCAGGGAATACACAACCACACTGGCACTCGCGAGCGGATAACCTCAACGCGCGCTGCTGGCGAGCAGTAATATCAACTGCCGACAGCGCTGAGCGCACGCGGCGGCTGCGTCGCGTAACGTACTTTACACGTACGTTGCGCCGGCGCAGAACGATCATCGAAAAGCCGCGCTCGCGAAAGTGCCACGCAATAAGCTTCTTGTTCACTCCGCTCGAGTCCTTTTGAGAAACAAGTCGCGATACCAGCCGTAGCTTTTAAAACGATACGAGCGTGCGAGAAAATTGTATTGTAGTCCGAAGCGTGGAAGAAAATCTGGTAAGTGCATCAAGGTGCAGCAGCTTTTACCAAGAGGCATCCCTGCAACGAATTGTCCCCGTATCCTTCCCGGCTGCGTGTGTGCGATGGCGTCGCGTGTTACGCGCCATTTTCGACCGTTGTGTATGCTGTACGCCCGCGACCGCTCTAACCGTGAGTTAGCCGCGCAACACTATTGTAGCTGGCGCCCTGGGCTCGCGTAAAAACGCGATAAATTCTTGTATTTGTAATTGTAGTTTAAATAAACGTAATTGTTCGTGTGCTCATTTTAAATCGGTAGTTTTACCTTGCACTGGCAAGCAACCGCTCCCCCCCCCCCTTTACATTTGTACGCCACCCTGATCCCCAGTGGCGTTACAAATTGGCGCCGTCAACGTGGGGCCGACACAAATCACGCTGATTTGTGAAAATTTTCGGGATCGCGCAATCGAGTGTATGTGTGAGGACAGTGAAATGATGGACCCATGTTTCGTCCATGGTTATGAATCGACGCAAAAACTCGGCTTTATTGCTGCGAAACATTGTCAAACACTCGATGGAAACATCCTCACGTTGCTGTCTGTGCTCCATTGTGAGCAAACGCGGTACCCATCTTGCGCACAGCTTTCTCATGTCCAAATTTTCGGTCAAAATGCGATGCACAGCACTTTTTGAAATGCCTGCCATGTCTGCTATCTCGCGCACTTTTAGTCAACGGTCATCCAATACCATTTTGTGGATTTTCTTCACATTTTCTGACGTAGTGACCTCACTTGGTCGACCACTGCGGTGTTCATCTTAGCAGCTCGTACGACCTCGCTTAAACTCAGCTACCCAATATTTGACCGTTGTAAACGAAGGAGCAGACTTCCCCAGAGTAGAATCCAACTCGGCTTTGATATCGGTTGGACTTAGACCTTTCAAATGAAAGTATTGTATCACATAACGATGCCCGACTTTTTCCATATTTACAAATTCACTGAGAGCGTTCACTTTGGATATCTGTAAAAAAAATAATAATAAACGTACCGTTATGAATTTTTCACATTAAGTTAATGAAGGGTGGTATTGTCAATCGCATTAATTGTTTTTTTAAAACTACCTGTATTCATAAGTCAGGTTGGGTACTTTTGGGACTACCCTCGTATTTTGAAACGGTTACCGGTGTGAATGCTAAATATCCTGGATCAAGACCTGATATTAGGCATAGATTTCTTTTCGTTATTCGACTGCAATGTGCAATTTGATAAGAAATTATGGACAGTGGAAGATGGAGATTGGCACTCATTCGCACACGATAGGGACAAACGAGGAGTAGTGTTACACGTGGAATGTGCCGGTATTAGTGAATTGAGCTCGAGACAGAGGAAGGAAATACAAGAGGTAGTGGACAGGATGTTAAAAGATGCATCTACGGAGGCGGAAAAAAAGACGAAAGCGCAAGCCTTTAATGGGGCCGGTAGGTAGCTACCTATTACGGAACTCATGTCTCCTTAGTTTTAGATAGTTTATTTTTTGTTACAAATTTGCTTTATTTGCTTTTCCGCAGGTTTTTTTCCTCCTTGGCTTGATTATGATCAGAATTGAAAATAATTTTTAATTACTTTTCAATACATTATTTATTTATTTATTTCATATTACTTTGCAGTATACGTTTATTTATATAATGATTTTATGAATTGTCTTCCAAAGTGGGTCATAGAAGGTGCTGGGGGAAGCATGTTAGTAAGTTGAGTTAAATATGAATCATAAGATTTTTCTGTAAAGGGCACTCGAGTCGACAAGGAGGAAACACTAACATCATTAGAATGAAAGCAGAACGATACATCGAGGCGATGTCCCGCTTTAGGGGGGAGGGGGGGGTATATAATGTAGCACATTACACTCCTCGTTGCCCTTAAAAATTCAATATAAATAATAAGTACAAATGAAAATAAGGATTTAAATAAGAATTAAGATAAGTAATTAAAATAGATTAAGGGAAGAATAGAAAATAATTAAACTAAAAAATTGAATGAAAGAAAATGAAATAAAAAAAAAAAAAAAACAAATAAAAACAATGCATTATGGAACTCCAACAATGTCCGTTCCCTCTTCTCCGTCAGGTGGCCTTGGCAGGGATTCAGGCAGCCTCTCTCACCGAGATTATTTCTGTTTTCATGGCCCTGAAGGTAAAGGCAACATGAACGCAAAACTCAGGCAGCCACGAGAAGGTAAACCTGGTGAAAAGCCCAGCCAGCAGACGCTACAACAGCGGACGGGTGAGGTTAGGCAGCAGTGTACAGCACTTACGGTCACGTACGCTCACACATGCATACTCACATACGAAATGCGGATATTACGCGTACGCGAAATTAGAGCCAGACGAGTGAGTGAGAGGGAAGATCGAAACACGCAACAGCAGTAAGCGTATGTGACGCGTCTTGCAACCGAGCAAGCGCGCGAAAATATGAAATAAAATTTGTAAGACGACGGACTCAGCAGAGCCGAGTGTCACATTTCGTAACGTGACGGTCCGTGAACGCGCAAATATAATATATTGAAAAATACGCATGCGCTTAGATAAAAATCATGAAATACACTAATCAGTCGCTTGATTGACGGTATATATGCTGAAAGTGCGTTGGATAAAGATAGAAGATACCGAAAATCGACTAACGTAGTCGTGAAGAATAAAGAGGGTGGAAGCGAGTTGGAATACAGAAGTAAGCGTAATCAGTTGATTCTTCGTAAACATTGAGTTGATAGTCTGCAGTCATTCGGTATGCACGTAGCCATCTTTTTGATACACTATCGGCGTGTTAAAGGAAAAAGAAAGTAAAATAGAGAAGATAGAAGATAGATCGGAGTATCAGTAGATAGAGCTTGAGACAGTAGAGCGAAGAAAGAAAAGAAGGAAGGAAGTTAGTCAGAAGGAGAAGAAAATCGTCAGTAGCACGCAGTGAATGTTATTAACGACCATGACGCCATCAACCGACTCGAAGCTCTTCGGTGGATAAGTCGCTTTCCTCAGACAGTGTCGGTTGCCCAGAGGTATAGGAAGAGCGGGCTCGTGTGCAAGAAATCAGCAAGATTTTGCGAGTGAGTGTGTGTGCGCAGACGTGACGGGATAACGCGAAATCAACTCGGTGATTTTTCTCGGTTAGAAGGAGGCAATGGAAGTGGACCCAGGGCCAGGTAGTAATGACGGTTGAGAGGCAGTGAGGGCGCGGATCAACCATTCTTGTACCCAACAGCAGAATTTGATTGAATCAGTTTTAAATTTAAATTTAACCTACGTTCGTATTATTTCATAGTTAGTTCCCTATATTTTTTATCTTTCGCGCTCTTTTCAGGTAATTCTTTACGACAAGGTTTTTTGGCCATCGGCGAACTCAAAAAAGAAGTTTCGCGTTCTCGTGAGCAAACCAGGATGCTGCCAAGACGTCCATTTGATTAATATATTATATTATTATAGAAAAATATATTAAGATTATAAATTTTGGCAGCGCGTAACTGCCACGTTAAAAATGTTTCGTTGAGTAAATAAAAACAATTTATTTTCATTAATGAAATGTCTTTAGGTTGAAAAGATGCAACTTAAGAGTAAAATTAAAACTTTAGTTGCGTTAGCGTCGCGTAATGTAGTGGTTAGAATGTATGCTTCGTAATCCGAAGAGCTCAGGGTCAAATACCATCCTAGGTAAAAAAATTTTTCTGCGTCTTTTCATAAAGATAAATTTGTGCAATGTAATTCTCGAGAATTGGTATTACGAATAAATGTGTTATTGTAATGCAGTGAATATGTAAATAAGTGTATAAAAGATTATGTAATGATATAGGATAATAATGAGATCATCAAAAAAAAGGAAACGAAATGTATATTCGAACATCGTATTGGTACCAGATTTTCTCTGTTACCGAATAAACTTAAATGATTTATTATGATAAATTATTTGCTAAACTATTAGTTTTATATAAAATTTAATTTATTCCAAGAAATATTTCTTTCAGTCTATAATTTAGACACTTAACAGGAGTACCCACATCTTTGATTCAAAGTAACTTTTTATATTTGGACATGAAACGGAATCACCCACATCCGCGACTCAAAATAATATTTTGTTGCTTTAACAAAATACGACTAAATCAAAAAATTTGTCGATTGGTTCCATGTAAAATTTTATTTTTGCAAAGAAATATCTCTTTCAGTCTAAAATTTAGATAATAAATAAAATTACCTACGTCACTGATTCAAAGTCGTGTTCTATAATCTTACATAAATATTTGTTTAACTCAAAGAACCATTTTTCTAAATTAATTACATGCTTCTTTAAATGAAATATTTTTTTTTTTAAATAAATGCAATATTATTTAAATGAATATTTCTTTTACTTAAATAAATTATTAAATTTACTTCAAAAAATATTTGACCATTCGCCGGCAATCAAGACATTTCATTGCAACAATAAATAAAAATAAATTTTCTTTGGATCTTTATCATGTTAAAAATATATTCATATTTCTGAAAAAAAAGCTGTAAATTACGCACTTTTTTGCAATAAATTATTATTAGTCATAACTCAATTTTGGTTGCGACATTCGAAAGAAGAGGCTTTCAACTATACAAAATAGTGCTTTAAAAATTTTCTTGAGCCATTTACGTAAGAAGTTCCAACGCTAAAAATTAAAAAAAAACTTCGACATTTAGGACGTAATGAATTAAGAAAATTTACATTATAGTCAAGATACCTAATAAATAGAGACTAAAATTATTTGGGAAAAATTTTTGATTATAAAAAAATAAATCAGAAAAACATAGCTTCTTTGAAAAATATAGTTCAAAGTTTATAAACATTATTAAAAATAAATAAATACGTATGATTTTCATCGATGATTTAAAGTTATACTGAGAAAAACTTCCTGAGAAAAATTACAATCAGTATAATACGAATTATAATATTGTACTTTACGGGTAAAGCAGTCACAGACTGACCAAATGAAAAAACTTACAATATTTTAAAGAATAATAATTATTTAAGTAAGAAATATTTAAAATGCGGTAAGAGATAATTCCCAAACGAAATTGTGAATTTTACTATATTGTGTAGTAAAATTTGAGATACAATGAATGCAACTAGATTTTCTTATAATTTTTATAATGCAATATCGTAATTTTATAACATAATATATTAAATTTTTTATAAAGTTATATTTTTCTATTAGTGTTAACCCTTTGAGTACGGAATTATTTGGAGACTTTTATGCATATGGAACGGATTTAATTTTTTTCTATATGGATTAATATGTAAGAGTAATACATTTTATTTGGAATATGCTTATATTGGTGATATAAATATATTTTTGAAAGTACATATTAATTACAAAATATAAATAAATATATAAATGTAACAAAATAGAAATATTTATAAATAACAAGAACTAACTTAAAATCTAATAATTTTGTACCGTGTGGTATTTTTCAAAACATGTCGGTAAATGTAAAGGTACCTGGCACTGTTTGCATTGCCAAGTGGTTTCTTTTCTTATTTTATGTTTATAACATACGCGGCACCGTTTTGTCGGATGTTCCTTTGATTCTGTTGCCGGAATATTCTCCGGAAAATGTGCCCAATTTTTTGCTTGCAAACGCTGTGGCGTATTGGCACTTAAAGGACGCCTTAGAATAGCGTATCAAAAAAAACAGGGATAAAATAATAATAAATGGAATTAACCTTATTTGCAACTGTAAGATGTCGAAAAAAACGTTAGGCAATTGTTTGCGATCAACGCCAACTAGCGGGGGTGTCGCAAAAATCAACGCCTACTTATCAAACTCAGATGACGGAAAACTCCAAGAGCATGACTCAGAGCGACCTCGAAGCCCACTTCTAATTTTTCTATATTCGAACTTTTGCCATATTACGTCTAAATCCTACTATATTCAAACTCTTGCTATATTACGTACAAAATTTTTCTATATTCGAACTTTTATAATATTCAAACCTTGCGACTAAAATTTGTATAACCAATTGTATTAAAATTATTATTTGAGAGATCTAATTAAACGTAAGATTTAACAAAATTATCTTTTTATTTCTTATACCTCTCATCTAGGGAATGCAATCTCGTTTTCGCGAGATCTCGTTTTCGCGAAATCTCGGCCTTTTTAGCGAGATTGATCTCGGACAAAAATAAGGCGAGATCTCGCGAGTTTAACGAGATTGCACTCGAGCATAAAAACGTCTTATTTGAAGCGCGGACTGACACGGACGGAGTTGCGATCTGTCGGTTTCGTTCGGTGCGTTTCGATCGCGGGACGAGGTGTCTCTTAGATTCGTTCGTGCGTGCGATTGGTCGAAAATTGAGCCGGCGTGCAGCGTCATCAGCGCGCATTTGTTTTGTTTACTAATAGTTGTTGCTAGCTAACGTGATTCAGTTTAATTGCATTCAAGTATTTTTTTGGTTATTTATGCAAAAAAAAGTTTCTTATGTAATTGACGAGTGGAATAACGAACGATGTCGGCGAATATAGTTTATAAAGTCTATGAGAGTGTGTCGGAAGTATGGAAATACTTTTTGAGAGCGGAAAATGGATTGAGTGCTAAGTGCAAACTCTGTAAGAAGATTCTTAAAACCAAAAATCGATCTCCGCGCGGCTTACATGTGCATTTAAAATTGATTCATAAAATTGACACGAAAACGAAGAATGTCATATCACCCCCACCGTTGCCGTCACCATCATCAAATACTGGGGCTATTAATCAAAACATGGAATTAGTCTTAGCATCCGCATCTACGTCGAATGTTAGTCCAGAATCACCAGAATCGTCGGCACCAGTGCCACCAGCAAGAAAGAAGAGGCAAAAAATTACTGATCATTTTCTTCCGGTTGAAGATACTTCTATGGAGAAAAAAATATCAAGAATGGTAGCCAAAGATGAACTTCCTTTCCGTGTTTTCTGTTCTTCCAAAGATATGAGAGATCTCTTTAATTCTTCGGGACACAAACTGCCTATGTCCCCAAACACAATTAAACTTATAGTTATGAATTATGGCATGACATTGAAAATGGAAATAATGCGTGAATTGGCTCAACTGAAGGAGAATGATCACAGATTTACGCTAACATTTGATGAGTGGACTTCTTCTATGAACAAGCAATACATGAATGTAAACGTACACACATTTTTGAACGGCAATGCTATGTTTTGGAACTTGGGGCTGATCGCGTCTTTGGAAGTATGCCTGCTGAAAGTGGTGTCAGTATTTTGAAAACAAAGTTAATCGAATTTGGCCTTATTCTGGAAAAAGATATTATCAATATTACTACAGATGGGGCAAGTGTGATGAAAAAGTTGGGTAGATTGATATCACTTTCACATCAGCTCTGCTATGCCCATGGAGTTCAACTTGGCATAATAGATACTATTTATAAAAAACAAACTGATGTTGAGGAACCTGTGATAGAATTTGAAAATGAGGAAAACGACGATGAGATTCCTTTGGAAATGGACAAAATTTCTAGCACAGGCTCAGACTGAGAAGATGATGTTTTTCATTGCTCTGTGCCCAGAATAGAAGTAGACCTAGATGCAGAATATGCGGCTATTATTGAAAAAGTTAGGAGATTGGTGAAACTTTTTAAAAGATCACTTACTAAAAATGATACTCTGCAAATATACGTAAAGCAAGAATATGGAAAAGATATTAAGTTACAACTTAATTGTAAAACTCGATGGTTGAGCCTAGCAGACATGATTTCTACATTTATTAGAATCAAGCTGTGTGTCAGCAAAGCTTTAATCGACCTTAGCCTGGAAGCTGATCCGAACTACTCTTTGAATGCGGAAGAACATGCGGTTTTAGCGAACTTAAACAAGGCATTTCAACCTGTAAAACTGGCTGTGGAGGTGTTATGTCGTCAAGATACAGACTTGGCTATCGCAGAAACAACACTTAGGTTTATGATTCGCAAACTGGAAGAGCTAAAAACTCCATTGGCAGAAAAACTAGCTGGCTCCTTGAGAAAGCGCATTGTTGAGCGTCGGATGAATTTGACAGCATGCTTGTTGTATATTAGAGATCCAGCTAAATACCAAGCAGATAAAGAAGAGTTTGCGAAAGACGAAACATTTAAATTGCCTCCGAAAAATGTATTTCGAACTAAAATTAAATCACTTATAGAGCGTTTGCATCCGCAATACAATCTGACTAATTCACAGACACAGACAAATTCAGATCCATCTTGGTCGATCGCATCAACATCAGCTGCCACCGCTAATGATATAGCTGAATTTGAGGATGACGATAATAAACAGCTTTCATCTCTTTCTGAGACACGCAAGAGTATTTCATTGCAAGAAGAACTTCAGGAAACATTGACTGCTGCGTTCAAAGAACCTAGAGACAGAAAACCAACTACGAATTCTCTGGAGGTATTAATCAAAAAGGAAATGAATTTATACAAGTCCGGGGGGTCAAAAGGCAAACTTTTACAGTTCGTGGATAACTGCCTGAGATCTGTGGTTCCAACTAGCGTTGAATCCGAAAGGGCCTTCTCAGCGGCTAGTTATTTGGCCAACAAAATAAGAAGCCGTTTAGCAGATGATTCTTTGGACATTTTGTGCTTCTTAAGGGGCTACTTTTAAAATAATTCGTAATAATGGCTCGTGATTTGAACTGAACTAATCTTTCATTTGATTGGTATATTTTGTTAATTAATCTGCAATTTCTAATAGTCTGACTAATTGGTATATTTTGTTAATTAATCTGTAATAGCTAATGGATCTACTGAGTAGATATAGTTTTATTTAATTGATAATAATATCTCAGTTTAATAGTCAACTCAACTTAGATAATAAGTTTCATTTTTTTTGACTTCTCGTTGTTTTGTTTGTTATAAAAAAACTGTTTTATTACTAAAAGATTTTTGTTTAATATTAGAAGAGATGACTGGTTGTTTCTTTTATATGTTATTTGATAGATACGTACGTCAAAGTTTACTACTAAGAAGTTTATTAAAAAATTATAGACAGATACGTCAAACAATGTTTGATGCATAAAAGTCTATTAAAAAAATTCGTAAAAATAAATGTTTATCTTATAATACTTATAATTTTTTTCCTAATTTATTCAAATATTGTGATTATTTGCAAAAAAAAAAACATAAAACTAATAATCTCGCGAGATCTCGAAATTGGCGAGATCTCGCAGTATTGTTATTCATAAACTCGCGGGATCTCGCTTGAGCCCCAATCTCGCGAGATTTGCATTCCCTACTCTTATCTAACTAACGTCTGAACCTTCCTACATCATCATCTCCCAATATTTCTTTCATCGAAAGAGTGTGTGGCGTCGGAAAGGTGAGACTGTGCTAAAGTCGACCTCCCGAGCAGCTGGTAACGCTTTCGAACATTCGCTATTCCCTCTTTATGGCATGCATTACTAACTCTAAGGATTTAACCATCCTTAAACCGTAAATGAGCGTTTACGGAAAAACCGAGATAAGATAAGGGAGAGTAATAAAACCCTACCCTACGTATTTAAGGGGGGAACCTGGTTTAGAGGGTCAAAAAAATCGATTTTTTGAAACTTATCTCATTCGATTAGAAATATATTCAGAAATATTTCCACAAATTTTCAGAGTCAAATTCCTAATCGTTCCGCAGAAATGGCCTCTGAGAGACAATGCGCTCAGGAGACTGATAAGCGGGCGCGAGAGCGCGCGATGCGTCTAGAGTCGCTCGGTCTCCAGATAATAAAAGATTTTCGGATTTTACATCATCAGTCCCAAAAACTTGATTTTCGTGTTTTCATTCGTGTGCACTTCACTGAATTTCCTTCTCAGTATTTATCTTTCCAAAGCAAAGCGCGCATCGTCATATTTTTAAAACTGCTATTCGGTGTTCTAATTCTGTTCAGTAGAGACGGTATTTAAATACGAAATGAATTCGTATCCAAGAAAAAAACATGGTGAACGTGGTCGTTCAGCAAGACCGCCGAAAAGAAAGTTTCAAGGAAATCAGTTTTCCCAAAAAAATTCCAGTGAACAGTGCAGCAGTTCCAACGACAACGCGTCAGCGCGGAAACTCAGTAGTGCAAATTTGGATAGTGTAGTGACTACCTCATCACATTTGTATAAGATAGTGGAATTTTTTTGTGTTTTCGGAACTCTCGCGGAAATCCTGATTTGTAAGACTTGCAAAAAAGACATTCAGTTTCAAGAAACCGGGGATCGTGGTTTTGGTTTCAAGATTCTTGTTCTGTGCTCCTGTGGTCGGAGGGAAATAAATTCAGGTCCATTGATTAATACAGGCTTCGAGATTAACAGAAGGATCGTTTTTGTGATGAGACTCTTAGGTATAGGTCGTGAAGGCATAAACATTTTCGCTGGACTTATGGATTTGGGACTTGGTGTTAGCCGAAATACCTACGATCTGATAATACGACACATACACTCTACAGTGAAATCAGTTTTTGAAACTGTGTGCTTAAAAGCTGTGAGAGAAGAAAAAGTTTGCAATGTTAACAATGGAAGAAAAGAAGATCAGTTTAAAATATCTGCCGATGGATCGTGGAAAAAACGCGGCTTTACGTCTTTGTACGGAGTTGCAACACTTATTGGATATTATACTGGCAAGGTCATCGATCTCACTGTAAAAAGTTCATACTGTCAAGCTTGTGTTTATTGGAAAAGCAAAGAAGGTAGTGATGAATATGAAAAATGGTATGAAAAACATGAAAGTGAATGTTGTGCAAATCACTCGGGTTCAGCTGGAAAAATGGAGGTTGATGCTATCAAAGAAATGTTCGCGGCGTCCGTCAAGAAATACGGAGTGAAGTATTTGAATTATATCGGCGATGGAGATTCAAAAACGTACAAGGCTGTGGCGGATCTCAACCCTTATGAAAGCAAATATCCTGTAAAAAAAAGCGAGTGTGTGGGTCATGTTGAGAAAAGAATGGGCACGCGATTACGGAATGTGCAAAAATCTGCGAAAATTGGCGGGAGGGGCAAGTTAACTGCAACTTTGATTAAAAAATTGACGACATATTATGGATTAGCCATTCGTAGAAATTCAAACTCTGTTGAAGAAATGAAAAAAAACATAATCGCGACTCTAGATCATTTGATTTCCACTGACAAAAAACCAAAGCACAACAATTGCCCACCCGGAGTCGATAGCTGGTGTAAATGACGAAAAGCAGAAGCAGCTGGAAACCTCACGGAATTCAAGCATCCTGATCCACTTCATCCCGATGTCATTAAAAACATACGTCCGATATACGAAGCTTTATCGAATGAAGATCTTCTAACAAGATGTTTAGGTGGTCATACACAAAACTCAAACGAAAGTTTCAATTCCACCATATGGCGCCTCGCTCCGAAGCACTTAAATGCTGGTTCAAAAATCATCGAGATTGCTTCATTCATTGCTGCATGCGTATTCAATAAAGGATTTTCGAGTACATTGAAGATGATGAGTGACCTGAACATAAATATTGGGTCACACGCTCTGAACTTCGCGAAGAACTACGACGAGCAGCGAGTATCACGACAAGGTCGGCGCAGTTTTGAAAGCAGTAAAGAGGCTCGAATGGCTCGAAAAGAAGAACTTTTGGCTCAAAATGAGTTTTACGAAGAAGCTGAAGGACTAATGTATGGAGCAGGAACAGCAGACTAGCATTTGGTGTTGGTGAGTTTGAAAAAAATACAATTAATTTTTATGAAAAACTTTGAACGCGATTTTCTCAAAACAGTGTTTTTCTGTTTTGTGCACACGATTAAAAAAGTTGTAATTGTCGCATTTTCATAAGTGATACCTTTTTTTACAGCTAATAGTGTAGGTTTCTATGTGAACCTAAAAAATCACAATAAAAAAAATTTTTTATTAACTTTTTTCAATAAATTATCTTAAAATTTCTTCAGAAAAACGCAAAATTTTTTATAAACAGTCATAAAATAAATAATTTTATATACTTCTTCGAATATCTTAGGTTCACATAGAAGAACAACTCCTAAGCTACAAAAAAAGTATTCGTTTTTATGTTTCAGATGAAAACTACGATCGCTTTCGTGTTCACAAAATAGACTCTTCGAGCGAGAAGTGCCACAAACAAATACGAATTGTTATTGCTTAACAGTATCAAATAAAGTGAAAGTGAATTTTTTTTGCAAGATTTGTGTATCTATGACCTATTTCAAAAGTACTTGAAACATTTCATACGTTAGGCAACCTAAAACACTGTGCCGAATATCATGCAATTTTCAGCGTTCTAAACCAGGTTCCCCCCTTAAAAAAAAAAACGCGCCGCGAAGAAAAACTTGGTATATAAGGAGGAAACTTAAAAATTATCTTTAGTTCGTTTCGAGTTTTCAAACTAGCAAATCCCAAAAAATAGTTCGCAGAAGCCACCCGCGCTAGTATCGAAAGATAGGCGCAAACGGCAGCATTAACACGCGGTTTATATAAAATAAAAATCTCGAGTTTAAGGAGCGGTAATATTATAATTACCGCCATCCTTACACATGACAAAACAAATAGGTTTTTTTATGTACAAAAATTTTGGGCGTGATTGTATGATTTTGTTCAATTAAGAATCATTTTAAATTTTTAAAATATTGCTACTTTGCTATGGATTTTATAAGCTACTTTTTATTCATTGGGAGTACAAATTAGTTCGGCTCGTTTTCAAAAAATGGCTCTGGCTATTATGAATATTTCATAGTAACAGCTGAAGTCGGTAGTTTCAGAGAGGTTAGACATCTGTCAATAATATTCAGTTTATATCGCTTTATTACGTGACGAAATTTTAATAATAAAATTAAATTAAAAACCTATAAAAAAGGGAAAAAATTAATTAAATTAAAATTAAAATCAAGCAGATCAATGAACTACAACTGCAACATATAAATGTTTAATGTATGAAAATGCTGAGCGCGCAGTTCGACGAACTCTATACATCAGAGTGTTAGAATAAAGGTGGGTGATACTTGCACTCACGCTGCAAATTGACTCCTGTGGAAAAAACCCAGGAGCCATGGAAAATAAATTTATTCTTATAGTTAAGGGGGGAAATCACAGTAAAATTTTCAATTTTTCGAAAAAAATTTTTTTCGCCTAAAAGGTGCTTTAGGGTCTTAAAAATATTATACCAAATAATGGAACACGGCAAAAGTGTCCGAGTGCCCAAATTTTTCATTCTGCGGTAACGCCACTCAGGTATGCTTCTACGTACTTAAAACTTTAAACGCGTTTTTCTCGAAACCACTTTTTTTGAGCTCGCCGAAGACATAACTCGAGCAAATCTTTACCGATCGACTTGAAATTTTGACAGTAGCTTCGAAATATCTTTCTCCACGGAGCTACGTAGGATTTTTTATTTTATATGGCTTAGTTTTTTTTATCGAAGATTTGATGGCGTTTTTTTTTGTTAAAAATTTAACTTTATTTTCAAACATGCACCATTTTGTGAAAAATCAATACATCAAAAAAATCCTACGTAACTCGCTAGCTGTTGTTATATGAAAACTAAAAAATTTTGGTTTTTTCTTCCAGGTCAAAAATTAAGGAGTCTACGTCTTCGGCCATCGACACGCTTTCAAAAATAGGCGCCTTGGGGCATATGCTGCGCAGCCGCCATTTTTAAATATTTTTTATTGAAAAAATTACATTTTGTACTTTTTTAGTATTGCTATAAAACCTACTTTACAGATTTTCGATTGATACTTTTATTCAGCCAAAATTAATTCCCGAAAATATGCCTATTTTTTTGTGTGCTACTGTGATTTCCCCCCTTAAATATTTTTCCCACACACCTATAGAGAGTCGTGTTGTTCAACTTGCCTCGGCACACACATTTGAACAGATAAAATATCTAAAGTTGCATTTTAGTTGGGAGGCGCGGGGGAGGCTCGGGAGTCCACCGAGGCTCGCGCCGATGCCAAATAAGCGAAAATCCCCACGATGCCTCCACCTCAAGGTCTTTAAATATGAGAAGCAACGGGCCGCGAGGAGTTGACCGTAGTGACCGGGGGATAGAGTATAGTCTGATTTTCATCGCGTTAACAACAAGTAGAAAAAAAACTTTCTCATCATTTCATTTTTTTATTTTCCGTCACGGACTACGGCGCGCATCGTGCTGTGTTGTGTAGCACAAAAAACTGTGAATTCGAATAAACTTATTGAAAGAGACAGTATTGTTAATCATAACTTTGAACCCTCACTCCTCACGGCGATCCCTGCGAAAAACGCAGAGGTCAGGGACACTCATCACAAGGTAAGCTTTTAAACATTTCTATTAATGTTTCGTTAATTATTAAGTAATGGGGCAGATGCGGCAATTCCCCCCCGAAGTATATGTTCGGCGCAACAGTAAGGGTCCTTTCGGTTCGCGATGTGCGGGCAGGCCTGTACGGGACGAGTTGGCCGGTCCCGCATTAAAATAAATATTAAAATTTCGTCTTGTGCGTGTAGCCCCGCACGTAACACGCTTCAAGTTTTATAAAAAAATCTTATTTTCAACTGTGTTAAATATGTCCAATTTTGTGTTAACCAAGCAGCATTTGCGGGAGATTTTAGTTTTCTGTTTTGATTGGAAGAAAAGTGCAGCTGAAGCGCATCGAATGCTTGTGGAAGTTTATGGTGACAATGCTCCAACCGATAAATCGTGTAGGGAATGGTTTCGACGTTTCGAGAATGGAAATTTCAGCGTTGAAGATAAGCCTCGCTCTGCACAGCCAAAAAAATTCGAAGACAAAAAGTTAGAGGCATTACTCGATGAAGATCCGAGTCAAAAGAAGCTTGCAGAATCATTGGAAGTGACTCAACAAGCAGTTTCTGTACGATTGAAATCCATGGGAATGATTCAAAAGCAAGGCAATTGGGTGCCTTATGAACTGAAACCGAGACACATTGACAGGCGACTTTTCTGTTGCAAGCAGCTGATTCAAAGGCAATAAAGAAAGGGTTTTTCACATAGAATTGTTACTGGGGATGAAAAATGGATATTCTATGATAACCCCAAAAAGAAAAAATACTACGCTATGCCCGGTCAATCGTTGCCATCGACCTCAATATAAACACCAAAGCCGAATATTCATGGTTCGAAGATCATCTTATGTATCTGGTGGGACCAAAAAGGTGTTGCGTACTATGAGCTGCTACAACCTAGCGATACCATAACGGCCGATCGGTATAGGCTGCAATTGATTCGTTTGAGCCGTGCATTACGAGAAAAATGGCCGAAATGCAAGGAAAAACATGACGAAGTTATTTTTCTGCATGACGCTTGGCCTCATATCGCAGAAGTAGTGAAAAAATATTTGGAAACGCTCAAGTGGGATATTTTGCCGCACCTGCCGTATTCACTGAACATTGCTCCCTCTGATTAATGGTTGTTCCAAGGGATGCAGCACGATCTGGCAGGTCATCACTTCTTTAGCCGAAATCGAAAATCGGCTTATAACTTAGATCACCTCAAAAAACGAGACATTTTTTCGAGATGGGATTCAAAAATTGCCTGAAAGGTAGGAAAAAGTAGTAAATAGCAATGGACGATACTTTGATTAATCTTTTAATTCTTTTATTTTGAAATAAATGCATTTTTGACCGCAAAAAAACGGACCGAATTAATTTGTACTCCCAATATTTTCAAAATATTTTAATAATAATTTAATATGACCATTTCCTAACACTTTTCTACATGTCGTGTTTGCTCTCGTAAGCATTCAAAATCTAATTTGATTATTATACAAGAACAGTTCAGTCTAGCTTATGATATAGAGCGTTATTAGCGAATACGTCAATTTAAGTAACATTAAAAATATTAAGACCTTGAATAAGTTCTCGCTGTTTCTTCAAAGATGGCAGTAGCAGTGCTCCGTGCATGAAATTTCGAATGGTGACGCACCTGCAAGGAAGTACTGTATCTAATCTTAAATTTCAATGTGTGTTATTCCTCTTTATAGCACTATTTTATTTAAAAGCAAGTTGCAGTTGAAGCACACAGAATTATTGTTGAGACTTACGGTGACAGCTGCTCTGTCGGGTACGACATGCAGAGACTGGTTTCGACGCTTATAAAATAATGATTTTGAACTTGAGGGTAAAGAACGTTCTGGCACACCGAAAAAATTTGAAGACAAAGAATTGGAAGAATTACTTGAACAAAACCGATGTCAGACGCTAGCAGAACTTAGAAAAATATTACAAATAGATGAGTTAAAATTTACAAAACTTTTAGAAGTGTTAGGAATGATCTACAAGCAAGGACATTGGGTGCCGTATAAATTGAAGCCGAGAGACGTCGAACGGCGTTTACTCACGTGCGAAATACTGCTTCAACGGCAGAAAAGAAAAGATTTTCTGAACCATATCGTGGTTGGCAATTAACACGTTCGATGCCGCGTCACCCGTACTTGGGTGACGGGTATGCTTCCGTGGGGCAACCGAATCACGCTTGGCACCGAACGTGTTAAAAGTGGATACACTACGATAATCCAAAGCGTAGAGAGTCGTGGGGTAAGCCCAGTCATGCATCAACATCGTCAGCAAAACCAAATATCCATGGTTCGAAGCTTTTTCTCTGAATTTGGTGGGATCAGCAGAGTCTCATTTATTGTGAGTTGCTTAAACCAAATGAGACTATCAAGGAAGATCGCTATCAACTTTAAATGATTCGTTTGGGTCAAGCCCTAAAAAAAAAAAACGGCCGATATATGAGCAGAGACACGACAAAGAGATTTTGTTACATGACAACGCTTGGCCTCGTGTTGCAAAACAAATGAAAACTTACCTGGAAACTTCAATGGGGAGTTCTACCCCACTCGCCGTATTCAACTGACATAGCCCCTTCAGATTTTCACCTATTCCGTTCGATTGCACATGGTCTAGCTGAGCAGCGCTTCCATTCTTACGAAGATACTAAAGTATGGATCGATTTTTGAACAGCCTCAAAAGACATCGTTTTCCCGACGCGGAATTCATATACTGCCAGAAAGATGAGAGAAAGTTGTCTATAGCGATGGGCAACACTTTGAGTAAAATGTTTTTGTGTTTTATATTTTAAATAAAGCTTTTATTTTATAATAGCAACAGCCAGAACTGATTTAAGGTCCTAATAACATTTAATAATTTTAAGACAATATATTGTGAAAGTTTTAAACTATGTTGCAAGGAGAAAAAATTATAAACAGAAGTGTTTTTTAAACTCACAATAAAAAATTTTGAATTAATGGATTACTTCGCATTTTAAATTTCGATCCAGGCTTGTAAATATTTATGCTGCCAAATTTTTTAAACGAATCGTATACAGTAATTAAGTACACATTTCTAATTCCAGCATCATAAAAGAAAAAAAGCAATCATTTAATAGTGAAAGATTTAATAGATATCCCAACAGTTTTGAAAAGAGATTAGCAAGTCTTGAAATATGTATTTTTCAATAAATAAGTCAATAAAAATATACTGTTAAAGATCAAACAAATAATTTTAACAAATATTTAATATAAATAAGCTTAAAATTACTTAATAAAATTAAAGTAGAAATGAAATATATGTTCTCATGGTATCTCACTAATAACATCACAGCTTATTTCATTTTTAAATAAAATTCTAGTACAAACAGTAATTTAAGAACCAAAATTAGAAAAAAGTTTTATGATAAATAACTTATATAAATAATGAGTTATAAAAGATTCACAAACAATTCAGTTTTTAAACACATCCATATCCGATTAATGTAATAAAAGGATAAGTTAAATCACTTGAAAATCCATTACAAAATAAATATTCATAACTATAAACTAAAAACTAATAATTCATAATTGAACTATAATCACTATTAAGTATTTAAAAAATAAATATTAAATAATTAGATACAAACAACAGTTTGTAAATATATTAAATTAAAAAATTTAAATTTAATTTTTGAACTATTATTAATATTATTATTACATTCAAATTTAAATATCTTTGTTTATATCTTCAAATAACATACTATAAAAATCAAACATATTTCGAAAATACTCCAATTTAAAAAATGTTAAATATTATAAAGGTTTAATATTCAAAATAGCTCATAAGAAAAGTTTTTAGATTATTTTTATGTATTTTTTCAATAAAAATTATAGAAATTATAATATATTTAATATCTATTCAATAGAATAAGTTTTGTAAATATAGTATTAAAAATTTTTGAATATATTTGTTCCAAGAAAAATGTGATTAAAACTGAATTATAACTTTTTTTTTTATTATATACATAATTGATAAAAAAATACTTCAATAAATTGTGTATAAACGATATATTAGATAAGTGTGAATCATTTTTAAATGTTAAGTTGAAGATAGTATATCTATAATGAAAAAATATCAAGTGACTTTAAATTGCACTGAAATAAATTTTAATCACTCAACAGAGAAATTATAGCTAAATAAAAATGCAAAACTATGTTATACCACACTTGTATAAATTGATGACATAACAGTTACACATTAAAACTTTAAGTAATGTTTTTGCCAATCAAAAATAGCTTTTACACATTTTTAAATTTTATAATATTTAACACTTTTTTTGACTACAATTTTATTTTTATTTTCATATTTTGTCTAATAAATATTAAAAATCTTTGCTGATTAATATTACATAATCCAGAAACATTAACATCCTACTAAAATATTTTAACATTAAAAAACATGTCAAAGTATAAGTTTACTTTATTTTGTAATTTATTTATACTGGAAATGTATCAAATCTATTTTAAAATTTAAAATCAAATATATATCAAACAATTTTGAAAGAATTTAAACCATATAATGTTTATTTATCATAGATTTTTCTCACCATAGCAGTTTCTTAGCTAGATTTAATTGCTAACAGTGCTTTCAATTTTGTGGCAAATATAACGAATATTATTCAAGCAATTAACGTAGAAGCCAACAATTTTTCGATTTTAGTTCAGAAAAATTTTACTTCCCCTCTATTGGTATTTGAAAAATTAAAATTAATATATTACTAAGCGCGATTATAATTGCTCTATCTTTTAAAACGGTATGAAAAATATCAGAAACGTGTCTGTACACAGAATGACGCTAGCCCTAACCTGCAAGTGTTAGACATTCCGGAAAAACTATGGCAATTGACGTATCAAAAACTGTATCTTTCGAATAATATTAAAATAAACTGTACCCATTTTGACATTTTATATAATCCAGAAAATCAAGGTCATCTCCAAAAAATTAAAATGCTAATACCTTGCTTAATATTGCACCTGCAGACATGTTTAAAACGCCAAAAAGAAGTACCGTTTTTTTAGAAAAAACTGTACTTCTTGTATAATTGCCAGAAGTTTATTTTTTACAAAAATTTAAGCAAAAAATAATATGCACATGCGCCCTAAGCTGGTGCGTGTTAAAGATCCTAATGTTATTGAAATTGGAACAGACTTGTCTAAAAAAGAAAATACACCTATGCCCATCATTAGTCGTTAAAAAGTTTTAGAAAATTGTGCTAATTAAATTTTCTCGCAAATGAAAAATTAGGAGATTCAAAGGAAAATTACGTTCAAACTGAAAGTATAAGAGAAGTAGATTTTTTTTGTATAAATGATTGTAATTAGATATATACTTTCTTATAAAATAGATTTTTTACACGTAAACAGTCCCACCAAAAATATTTGCAATTCGTTAATTAATCATTTAAATAAATTAACTTAGCAATTATCCGTACTAACACAACGCTTTTCCGATTCAAGCTAAGATAAAAGTATTATTAATTGAAAACTATCCATACCCTTCCTACGATGCAAGCTTCTTTTAAACAAACATATCTCTACAACAATTTATCAAACGCGTAAGTTATGGTACTCAAAAAACGGCAACATTCCTGCAAATAATTTCACACATCCTACCTTTTCATTTGAGCTTCGAAAAAAGTTATCGTTAAAAAATTAACAGAGCTCCTTAAACAGGTGGAACATCTCTCACCACTCGAAAGGCAATAACTCGATGAAAAATTGAATTTTAGAGTTCATTTTGATCTTCGAAAAATTCTTCATCGCCCATACGTAAGTTTACATCTCATATTTTTTAAAAGAACTCGTTTGAAGAATAGAAATTATAAAAAATACAGTTCGAGAGTTACCAATTCTAACCTGTAAGTTATCGGTCGATCGTATCGATACCCGTCGATAATCATGCAGGACAATTTACAATTATAATTTTTTTAAAAAATTATAAAAACTAACGAAAAGAAGCCTCCAATACTCAGAACGCAGCAAAAATGAAACAATTGTGTTAAATAAATTAATAAAACATGAAACTAATACCTAAAAATTATGCAAAAAATTATCATCGAAGCTCAAAAATATGATATCTCGGTATAGAATCAACGAATAATTATGAATTTTAGCTGAAAATATACGAGGGCGGTTCAATAAGTACCCGTGTTTGACGACAGAGGGAGTTCCTAAGAGAATTTGGTATTATCATCATGTGCTGCCATATATCAAACGACGGTAAAGCAAATTTAAGACTGACTGATAGGTTAGTTTGGATTTGGCAGCCATTCGAGTAAGACGTGTTTCGTGATTTTCGCTAAGATAGAAAAAGAGCAGTATCGTTCGGTAATTCGCTTTTTGTTTTTGGATGGAAAAAAAATGCGAGAAGATAAAAGCAAAGTTGGATGCTGTTTATGGTGACACTTCGCCATCTATGACCACAGTTAGATATTGGTTCAACGAATTTAAACGTGGGCGAACATCTGTTTTTGATGAGGAGCGACCAGGACGCCCGGCGGACGTGGTTACCGAGGAAATCATTCAAAAAGTCTATGACATGATTCTCGCTGATCGACGGAAGTGCGCGAAGTAGCAGAGGCCGTAGGTGTATCGACCGGAAGGGCAATCAATATTTTACATGATAAGTAGGCGATGAAAAAATTGTCGGCCCGATGGGTCCCGCGATTGCTCGCGGTGGACAACAAGCGGATGCGGCTGTTAACTTCGAAGCAGTTTTTGGAGCAATTTAAGCGAGATCCGAAGAAGTTTTTGCGTCGAGTTGTCATCGTTGATGAAACCAGGATTCATCACTACACACCAGAAACTAAGCAACAATCAAAACAATGGATTTCTCCTGGTGAATCTGCTCCAAAGAAGGCGAAGACGGTCCCATCCGCCGGAAAGATCATGGCGACGATTTTGTGAGATGCGAACGGCGTCATCTTCATGGATTTTTTAGAAAAAGGAAGTACGATCACTGGACTACACTACAGCGAGTTATTGGACCGCTTCGACAAAAAATTGAAGGAGACACGGCCGCATTTGGCGAAAAAGAAGGTGCTGTTTCACCATGATAACGCACCAGCACATTCATCCAGAGTTGTCGCCGCCAAACTGCATGAATTGCGTTATGAATTGCTGCCGAACCCCCCGTATTCACCCGATCTGGCTCCCTGCAACTTTTTCTTGTTCCCTAACATGAAGAAATGGCTTGCGGGAAAAAAATTTAGCTCAAACGAAGAAGTCATCGCCGAGACAGAGGCATATTTTAGAGAGTTCGACAAATCCTATTTTTTGGAGGGGTTAAAAAAATGGCAGGAACGTTGGGAGAAGTGTATCTTTCTAAATGGTGACTATGTTGAAAAATAAAAAGACATTTTTAAAAAAATGGTGTTTTCATTTCTAACGCGGGTACTTATTGAACCGCCCTCATAGTTCTTTTTAAAAAAGCAACGATAAAAATGTTGCGACAGAAGTACGAAATGTGAACTTTTTATAGAGAAATGTCTATCTTTTCAGCTAAAATTGATAATTGTTCGTTGATTCTCTGCCAAGATATCATATTTCTAAACTTTGAAGATGTCTTTTTTGCATAAATTTCAGGCATTAATTTCATGTTTTATTAACCTCTTTAACACAATTGTTTCATTAATGTTATGTGCTGAGTATCGGACTACGGACTCCTTTCAATCTTTACGGAAAGCTACGGACAATTACGAAACCCCACGTACAATTTTGAATTTTTACGGAAAGCTACAGATACCTACGAAAGTCTATGGAAATCTACGGAAGTCTACGGAAACCTTTGATTCTTCATGGAAAGCCACAGACAATTACAAAACCCCTCAATTATTTTTTAATTCCTACGGTAGTCTACGGAAATCTACGAAAGTCTACGGACACCATTTATTTTTCATGAAAAGCTACAAACAATTACGAAACCCCACGAACGTTTTTGAATTTCCATAGAAAGCTACGAAAATCCACGGAAGTCTACGGAAATCTACGGAAGTCTACGGACACCTTTCATTCTTTACGGCAAGCTACGAACGATTACGGAACCCCATTGACGTTTTTGAATTTCTACGGTAACCTACGGAAATCTTTGGAAGTCAACGGTCACCTTTTATTCTTCACGGAATGCTACGGACAATTACGAAACCCCACGGACGTTGTTGAATTTTTACGGAAAGCTACGGAACTCTACGGAAGTCTACGGACACCTTTCATTTTTTACGAACAGCTACGGACAATTAAGAAACTCCACTAAAGTTTTTGAATTTCTACGGAAAACTACAGATATCTACGGAAGTCTACGGTAATCTACGAAAGTCTATGGATATCTTTAATTGTTGACAGTATGCTGTGGTCACCTTAAAATATCCGTGGACGAAATATTACGGATTTTAACGGAAAGCGGCGGTAAGATGATAGATAACGGACAACCTATGGAAATCGTCATTATTTTGATAAATTTTACAATTTCCTTACACGGAAGTTTAACGGTACGGGTCCGTATAGACACTTTCGATGTTACACCTGTTTATGGAGCTCTATTCGTTTTTCAACGATAACTTTTTTCCATGCTCGAATAAAAAGGTAGAATATATAAAATTTTCTGCAGAATAATTGCCGTGTTTTGAGTACCATAACTTACGCGTTTGATGAATTGTTGTAAAGATATGTTTGCTAAATAGTTCCAAAAGAAGCTTGCATTGCACGAAGGGAACGAGTACCCCCAAATTTCAATAAATAATATTTTTATTGCAGCTTGTATCGAAAAAGTGGAAATCGTTAATTTTTTATAAGAAATCGTCTATCTCTTCTGCTGAAATTCATAATTATCCGTTGACTCTCTGCCAAGATGTCATATTTTTAAAGTCGATAATGTCATTTTTTTTTATTTGACAGTTAAAACGCATGTGCTAGTAATTTGATTAATGGTAATAGCATTTTTTAATTTACATATACTATAAATTTAAGGTTTTAAATGTTATAATGTTAATTTTGTTTTGATTTATGTTTTTGTGATTTGAATTTTAGCAGGCTTTTACTTGGAGCTTTAAGGAATATAATTTTGTGCTCATGAGCAAATCGTTTAATATAGTTTTTGTTATGTCTTCGCAATAAATAACTTTAATAAAAATCTGAGGTATGTGGCACTATTTTTGTAAAGTGTTAAGCTTTCTCGCTCGAGAATCAGCTTCCTATTAGGACCTTGAATAAATTCTGGCTATTTCTTCAACACAATAGAAGCTTTATTTAAAACATAAAACATAAAAACATTTTATTCAAGGATTTGGCCATCACTAGAGACCACTTTTTTACAGCTTTCTGGCAGTATATGAATTCCGCGTCTGGAAAACGATATGTCTTTTGAAGCTGTCCAAGAATCGATCCATACTTTAGTATCTTCGTAAGAATGGAAGCACTGCTCAGTCAGACCATGTGCAATCGAACGGAATAGGTGAAAATCTGAAGGGGCTATGTCAGTTGAATACGGCGAGTGGAGTAGAACTTCCGATTAAGTTTCCAGGTAAGTTTTCATTTGTTTTGCAACACGAGGCCGAGCGTTGTCATGTAACAAAATCTCTTTGTCGTGTCTCTGCTCATATATCGGCCGTTTTTTTTTTTTAGGGCTTGACCCTAAAAAACGCATTATTTCAAGTCGATAGCGATCTTCCATGATAGTCTCATTCGGTTTAAGCAGCACATAATAAGTGAGACTCTGCTGATCCCACCAAATTTAGAGAAAAAGCTTCGAACCATAGATATTTGGTTTTGCCGACGATGTTGATGCATGACTGGGCTTACCCCACGATTCTCTACGTTTTGGATTATTGTAATACATCCACTTTTCATCGCCAACCTCGATACTATGCAAAAAACCTTTTCTTTTCTGCCGTTGGAGCAGTGTTTCGCACGTGAGAAAACGCTGTTCGACGTCTCTCGGCTTCAATTCATATGGCATCTAATGTCCTTGCTTGTAGATCATTCCTAATACTTCTAAAAGTTTTATAACTGTTAACTCATCTACTTGTAATATTTTTCCAAGTTCTACTAGCGTCTGGAATCGGTTTTGATCAAGTGATTCTTCCAATTCTTTGTCCTTAAATTTTTTTGGCTCGCCAGAAAGTTCTTTATCATCAAGATCAAAATTATTATTTATTAAGCGTCGGTACCAGTCTCTGCATATCGTATCCGACAGAGCATCTGTCACCGTATGTCTCAACAAGAATTCTGTGTGCTTCAACTGCAAATTGCTTTTGAATAAAATAGTGCCATAAAGTTTTCCGCAAATACACTTTATTTGGCACAAAAGTAGACATTTTCAAAACCAGTAAAAAATTACTATGCTTACACTAAAGTGAAATAACATTCACTGAAATTTAAGGTTAGATGTAGTACTTTCTTTCAGTTTGCGTCACCATTCAAAATTTCATGCACGGAGCGCCTACTGCCATCTTCGCAGAAAGAGTGAGGACTTATTTAAAATACTTATAGATACATTATTAAGCGACTTATTGGCATCTTGCTGATGGAAAAACGTTGATTCTGTTTTTTGGATTTTGTAAAAAAACTAAACATGTGAAATTTTTCTTACATTAATTTTCTAACTGTGCTACTTAAAATACGTCGATTGGCATAGTGTAACGTCGGTGTTACATTTGCGTAAAAAATACGCTAACTGCTTTCTGCCTTATAGCGCCTGAGCACTAAAGCTAATGGGCACAGGACAGCTGAGGGTTGGACTACGAAATTTAGTACGAAAAAATTGCGAGTTTTAGGATTGAGCGGATGCAGGAGGCTTTATCCCAAAAAACAGAACCAGTCTCAAGCCCTGCTCTGGAGAAGGTCTTAACGTGAGTGTATCAAGGGTACAATAATGATCGGCCGCTTTACAGCCAAAAATTCCTTCGGAGAATGGAAGGATAGTTTAAAAAAAAAAAAAAAAATAATTATAAGAAAACACTTTTATATTGTAGAGACGTAGCGATCCGCTCTTTCTCTCTCTCTCTCTCTCTCTCACTCTCTCTCTCTTTCCATCTCTCTCTCTCTCCATCTCTCTCTCTCTCTCTCTCTCTCTCTGTCTCTCTCTCTCTCTCTCTCTTTCGCCTTTGTTATTTGCTACACCACGTACGGAAACTCTGGCAAACTCTTTCCATATCACAGCGTCAAAACTCATTAACCAGTTTGCAGCGAGACTACCTGCGTTTGATTCACATTCTTCACACGCCTTGAAATCGATAGTACGCGAGCTCTTAATGTCTGAAGAGGTCGCATAGTGGCGTTTCCGCACTTCGCGTGATAGAAGCATGGTATTAAACCCGGTCTCTCTCGACATCACACTCAATAGATTACTGAGTCAAGCACGATGACTACTAGGCGGGTTGAAACTAGGTTGAAACTTGGTTTCAAACCTATACCTGTGGCGTATTTAAATCTATTCAAATCTAGCCTAATCTAGTCTTATTTTTAGCGAACTACGTTATAAATTATAAATTATTAATTATAAGTTACGCTTTGTTGTTGTTATTGTTATTGTCACTGCACTCATCGATATAACATATGTATTTTATTTTCTTAGTACGAATGCTTTGGCATAACCGGCTATTTTATACTATTACTATATTTTATTATATTATGTTCACAACGAATTATAAAGTTTACTAAAGCGAGTAATATATTATAATGCATTGCTTTCTATAACACTGTAAAAGTTTATATCTATATTATTTCTTTTTCAGGGCTGCATGGGATTATATCCCGTAGCCTCAATAAATATTATTCTATTCTATTCTATTCTCTCTCAAAAATCGACAACAGGGTCCAGATTATAATCTAGATTGGAGGCAATAGCGCTTTAGGAAGTAGAATAGCTGTCTTTAGCAGCAGCACTGCTATTGATAGTTTCGTCATCTATTCCCTCCATGATTTCCCAAATATCTCCGTCATGTTCATCTGCTTTAGCAACTATGGTCTCGATTTCGAGTGTCTGTACGTACTCATCACACCTCACTATTCGGTTGAGGTAATCTAAATATACTTCGCCAACCCGTAAAAAGTCGCAGCCTAAAATCCCTTCCCCTGGTGTATATACGTCGTCATTTATGACACAAAAGTTCGCCGAGCGACCAAATAGTGTGAAATCAATCGTTCTCTGGGTAGGTATGAGGCCTTTGCCGATTCCTTTTAAGTTACATTCGATTGTTGGATCCAAATCTACTTCTGGTGGTAACAACCTTCTTTTAATCAGATTGACTTCTGATCCGGAGTCGATCAACAGTCTTCCTTTCATTCCGCTAGGAGGGTTGAATGTGGTAACAAATGGTAGCCCATGTTTTATGCTTGTGGTGATGTTATGTAGGGCTTTGATCCTGGTTAAGTGATCTTCGTCTTCCCAACGTATTTTAGTATTTTGTTTATTTATGGTGATTTGGTCCTCACCGAAGTCTATCTTAGCATTTGTGGCCTCGAAAAAATTCGATCCCAACACTCCATCGAAAAGAATCGGAAAGCTGTTGTGAACTATAATAAATTCGATTATGGTTTCACCAATCTTTATTCTTGTCTTCCCTATTCCTTCCTCTATTTCGGCTCCTAACCCCTGTAATTTAAACTCTTTTTCAGTCTTAAGATACTTAAAATCTGGCAGAGCGAAAGCTTTTAGTACGCTGACCTCTGACCTGGTATCTATCATTAGGGTGTTAGGTAACTTATTCTACAGTAGATTGAGGGTCATAAAGGGCACCGTTTTGCAAGTTCTCACGGTAGTAATTCTCCCGTGAGGTCCTCCAATTCCATGACACGCGTTGAGCGCTCTTGAGTACTCGGGACCGCCCTGGAAGCGCTCGGTCGCGGGAGGTTCTGTTAGTGTTTTGACTGGTTGTATCTCCTTTTTCGGCATTCGGTGACAGTGTGTCCTTTTATTTTGCAATAACTGCATTCTGGGGCAGGAGGTGGATTAGACGCCCTTTGTTGGCGGCAGACCACTGCCGTGTAGCCGAACATGTTGCATTTATAACATCGTATCTCGGCTCGAGGCGCATTGCTTACTCGTGTAAAGTAGTTGGGTACTGAGTGTCCTGGCTTGCTGCACAGCTGGCATCTATCGACTTCGCGCCTGTTTCTATTACATTTTATTGCGGTGTGTCCTTTTTGCCAGCACATTTGGTATTCGATATTATTATTACAAAAGTTAGCACTGTGCCCCGTTTTCCTGCATAATTGACACGCTTTTGTCTTAAGGAAACAGGTTTCTTCTGAATGTCTAAGTCTTTTGCAGAAACGACACGTGGTTGACCTACTGGCGTGAGGTTCGTACCTTGTCCCTTTAGTCCTTTTTGGTTCTGGTTTTCCCACGTCTTCGCTTGCGTAAAACAAGTCTTTCCTCTGGCCCTTTTGCCTGTCACGAAGGGCATTTTTAGAGGCGATCTGTCTTTCGGCGAATATCGCGTTTTTTACAATATCCGATATGTCGTCGATAGTTTTCATATTATTCTCTATTTCCGGTTTAAACATTCTATTATATGAGCTTCAGTTTGTGCTTTGAAGGTGAAGTCGAGGGTACTGGTGCTTACTCTATGAGCTTCGTTAATTTGAGCTCCTAAGTTCCTCATGCGGTTGGCGAATGCAAGGACACTATCGTTGTCCCGTTGATATTGATTACCAAGTTCCCCTAATAGTTGTTGCTCTGTTTTATTCGACGCATTAATGTCCTTTAGAAAGTCTTTGAAAGACTCGATAGTTGGGAAAGTGGATCCGAGAATAGCAGCACGTGCTTCTCCTTTTATCCTACTCCGAATCAGCCTTACTAGGTTTGCTTCATCATAAGGTCCTAGAATTTCCTTGGCTTCATTACAGTGTTCCAAGAATTCGCTCAACGGAATATTCTTTCCATTGAATTCAGGCACCACGCTAAGGGCATCTTTCAACGAGGCTTGAAATATGGGCTTTTGATCGCCTGCATTTGCTGCGTCGCTACTGCAACCGGCTCTGTTAGGTTAAGCCATTGCCGGGTAATCTTGATCTAAGATGTTTAGATCGATCGGAGGTTTGTGGATGGGTGGAGTAGAAGTAATGTCTTCAGGTACTCCCAGAAAAGAGTTGACAGAAGAGTCAAGACTTCTATTTTGGCGAGAGCGGGATACACGTGGTCTACTGAAGAAGAGATCGGCAATTTCGTCCTTACCTTTTTCTGATTTCAACGCCTTGGCGACTTGTTGCCTGGTTTGTCTCTTATCGGTCATTTATGGTTCGGTGACCCGTAAACTATGCAGCTTTTTGGTTAGCTAATCGAGTTGTTCCTTGAAGTTTTCGAGGCGGGTAGCGACTGTTTTGCTCCTGTGGGTAGAATCTGTGATTTCCTTCGTGGAGTCTCTTGCATGCAATTTACTCTACTCTTCTCTATATATTATTATATATTTTAAATTTTTTTTTTTTTTTTTATATAAAATTTTATTACCCCAATGTTTTATTGCGGCTTGACTATATTTTTCCTTTTGAAATTTTTTTATTCTTTTGTATATATATTATTTTTCTTTTTTTTTTTTGCTTCTTTTTTAAAGTTTTTGTTATTTAAAAGGGAATGGAGAATAAAGAAAAGAAAAAAAAAATTGTTGTTTAAAGCAAGAAAACTTTGTGTATAAAAAACGAAAATTAATTGTTAATTATATGAAGAAATTGATTTTAAACTAGAATTTTAGTCGTAGTAAAGAGTTATGGATAAGTAGGGGAAGTGGGTCACGAAATAATTGAAGGCATTTATTATGATAAAAAAAATTTAATTTATGTAAGAAAATTAAATTACATTTTCTCTATAAATTTTCTCATGACATATGTCTCTGAGGCTCAATTTTTTTTATTTTCTCCTCGAGGCTCGGCTCCTTATCTTTGCTATCCCGCTTCCGTTTGGGGATTTTATAATTTTGGGTTAAGCCCGAGATACAATTTAAGCAGTGCACTGGGAATCCTCCATGCACGCACCAAAGGCTCTTTATTTTCTCGTCGAGAGATGGCCTTTCTTTCCGGGGGTTGTTTTCGGTGGCGGTTCGCCTTGCCTCGATTTCTCTCAGTTTCTAGGTGCGGACTCTGAGCTTTTCCTCGTATTCTTTTCCGGGGATCCACTTATGCCCTGTGGCCTCCCTAAGCGCCTTTAGGTACCTCCTCCTCTATCTCTGGTTGGAATTCTTGTTGAGTGGAGGTAAGTCTTTTAGGGCCGTTTCCAGGTCCGTCGACGTATAATACCCTGGATGGTCTTCGGTGAGGTTCACTGGTAGAGAGAAAAGAAAGATGTGCATAAATAATAATAATAAAAAATATATAATAGGCAATAAAGAAAATAAAAGAACCAAAGAAATTAATAAAATTAATAAAATAATAAGAAAATACAAAACACAAAAAAAAATATTATTAATAATAAAAAAAATATGAAGAAAGAAAAGGAAAAAAGAAAAAGAAGGTAGAAAGAAAAAAAAATATTCGAATGGCGAAATTACTCTCTAATCTTCGATGCGTAGTTTGGCCACGCGTTCGGCTAACGCCTCTATATCTTCTCGGTTTTTTACGACTACGGAGCTTGTTCGCGCTAGTGCCTCATTAAATCTTCTTTTGGCCTCGTGAGTCGTTTGAAACTTATTCTCGATCGCCTTTTCTGTCGCTACTTCTAGGTTGTGAGCCATGTTCATATGCATTCTGAGTTCCGCGCGTAATCCTTTGGAAATATAGTTTACAATATCTCGTTCTAGTTGTTATTCAAAACCTAATGTGTTTCTTCTTTCACGTCTTGCTGCTTCGAAGATTTCTTCTTGTAAGGATTGTGCTCTATTTGCGTATGAAATTATTTTTTCTCCTATTTGTTGTTTAAAATTTGCCCATTCGCCGAATAACGCGTGATACGATTTGTTTGAGCCAAACCTTTTATAAAAAAACTCTATTACCTCATCGATTGTCAGGAAATTTTTACTTTTATAAATTTTTAAGACTTCTCCTGAAAGACACATTTTTAAAAGCTTAGCGACGTCTGCTTTGTAAGCTAAAGGTAATAAATTGCATGCTTCACGGCACCCGTCGAGAAATACATTTACAGGCATATTAGAACCATCGTATCTCGGTATGAGTTCAAGCGCGTTCTTAATTGATAGCGGTCTTACCTGATTTAGTGTAGAATTCATTGTATAATTCTGTGTTCGTGTGCGTTGCGTATTTTCGTTAATATTATTGTTTTGTCTAGGTAGGAATTGAAAAGCTGGTGTACTATGTAAATTAAAATTTAAATTTTGAGGTGTCTGCGGTATGTTAGAAAAATTCGTATACGCGGTCTCGCTTCGTTTTATTACTTCCGACGGTTGCTTGAAAGAAACAAAGGTCGTTTTATCTTCCGTGATGTCCACGTTCAACTCCAAATTATTTATTTTATTAATCAGTAATGTTTCGCGTTTACCGAGTACGAAGCTAATAATATATGACGGATCTATTCTTTGTTCTAATAGATCGCCAAGCGCATTGGCCGCGTGTTTATCCACGAAAAATTCTTCTACGTCATGCGGATCAAAAATATTTTTTAATATTTCCATGCAACATTTTATGATATCCTGAGATGCTCCGTCACCAGTATTTATCGCTTTTTCGTGCCTTTTTTGAAAGAAGATTAAAACTTTGTGCAAATTAGGCTCTGCAATTAATGATAAATAATTTGGGTCCACACACAATGCATGCTCGAGTAGAATCGCAGTCGCATCCTTGTTTCTGTTCATCCTTCTAGTCTGCTTAAGCTAGTTATTTATTGCACTGTCCTTTTTATAGAGGGGCCCCCACGTGTTACGTCCTAGGGAATGACGCAACGACAAAAAAACTTATTTTACTAAGTTTTAAATTTAAAATAAAAAGAAGGTTTAAATTCCCTATTTCGGTCAACCGTAGCTGCTGAGGACGGGAGGCAATAAATATATATACTAGCGCAGATAGAAAGAGAGAGACAGAGAACTAGAGCCAGCGAGCGTTCGAATGAGACGAAAGCGAGATATATATATATATATATGTATGCCTGATTTGCTTACGTACACTCTATGAGGACCAGAGAGAGACGTACCGCATGAGTAATGCAGTTCAGGCGAGAAAAAGAGAGATGGAAAAAGAGAGAGAGAACTGTTCTTACGTTGCTTTAAGTGCGCTGGCGTCGCTGACTGGAGGTTGGCTAGTTGGCTGGCTCGGCTGCTGCTTGGCAGGAACAGGGAGAAAATTTAAATGGTTGACTCAAAGAATTTCGTAAAAGTGTCTGTTTTATTTATTATACTTTGAACTGGTGGGTAGCTTCATCCAGTTACAACTTCTGCGTTTGTTGGACTTACTCTCACACTTCGTACTTTATATTAGGTTGCTGCAGATGAAATGGCCGATTAACTAATAAATTTTTAAACAGCTGCAACTTTTTATAAAGACAATTTATTTAATCAAAATAGGTACCAATAGATGCAACACACTTTTCCCAATGAGATACAAGTACATTTATTCCAGTTTTGTAGAAGTCCGAGTTCTGGTTCGAAGTAACTCCTCGAAGGCATTTTTGGCAGCAGCTTCATTATTAAATTTTTTTCCTGTCAAAAAGTGATCCAAATGTTTAAAGAAATGGTAATCTGTTGGTGAGAGGTCTGGTGAATATGAAGGGTGAGAAAGAGTCTCATAGCACAACTCGTTTAATTTTTGGACCGTTGTTCTCGATACAGAAGGTCGTGCGTTATCATGAAGCAGTATCACTCCATCCCTGTTGACAAGCCTAGGTCGTTGGACTATCAATTTCTGATGCATTTCATCCAGTTGAGCACAGTATTTCTCAGCATTGATGGTTTCGCCAGGTTGCAGGAACGAATAGTGGATAACTCCAGCTACAGACCACCAAACAGTTACCATTATTTTCTTTGGATGAAGGCTTGGTTTCGGCATGTGTCTTGGCGCTTCATCGGCATCTAGCCATTGGGTCGATCGGCGACGATTATCGTATAAAATCCACTTTTCATCGCAGGTCACAATTCGGTGCAAGAACGGTTCCTTTTTGTTGCGGGAGAGAAGAGAACTTGAAATCTCCATTCGACACGTCATGTTTTGCTCGGTAAGATCATGCGGAACCCATTTGTCAAGCTTTTTCACTTTTCCAAGTTGTTGCAAGTGGCGGCAAACTGTCGAATTGTGAACGCCTAATTTCTCGGCAAGATCCCTTATGGTTTGGGGGTCAGACTCCACTAATGCACGCAGCTCGTCGTTATCGATAGATGGTCCTGGGTATCCACGTGGCTCATTTCCAAGGTCTATATCTCCGGATCGAAATTTTTCGAATCACCGCCGAGTGGTTCGTTCGCTAACTGTATCAGGCCCAAATGCGCTGTTGATATTCCTCGTTGCTTCCGTTGCGTTGTGCTCTAATTTAAATTCGTATAGTAAAAGTAGCCGTTTTTGATTCACTTCCATGTTTACTTTCTCTTTTTGTTTTTACGATCACTATGAAGTGCAAAACAGGAATGACTCTACTGTATAAACCAAGGTAGCAGTATTTATACTTCAATATGTCACATCATTTGCGCCGCCTTGTGCCAACATAATACACTAAAATTGCAGCCAACTTTATGTCATTGCTAAATCGGCCATTTCATCTGCAGCAACCTAATACTTATTGATTCGCGTTGGTATATAATAAAACTGGCAGAGTTTCCGCGTACGAGAATATTTTAGGAAAAGACTACTGACTGTGTAGCAAACCAACAGAGCCTCCGCGCACGAGAACGTTTTCGGAAAAAGACTGGTCCTGTCGGTGCATCGTTTAACCCCTTTATATAGGCCAAAAACTAGATGTGCACCTTTGTTTCTTATCAAAAAAGAGATGGTCCGAAAGTAGGACACAAGTGTTGTTAGTCATGATTCATGCACACATACTCTGATACTCTTCCCGCAACAGTGCTTCCGTACCTTGATGTTATCGCTGCAGCGGTAGCGCTTTTCATAGGTAAAAAGGAAGGAAATAAATAAAGTTAAAATGTAAAACAAGAAAAAAGAAAGAAGGTAAAAGATGCACCGATGGTACCGTCCGAACTCGCGGTGTGGTGTCGCGGCGGGTGGTAGAAAAACAAAATAAAAATAAAAGAAAAATACAGCGTCACGTCATAGCACGACGTGACATAACAAGTTTTAATATTATAATGTAACATATATGTGTTTGGATTTAAAAGGAATTGGTTTTATTTTCGATTGGTTTTTTTTATATGTTCACTTATGGGGTTTTTATATGTTTATTTAATTAATTAATCATTTATTAAATTATTCAACTAGTTATTTATTTATTTATTGAAGGAAGGAAAATATTTATTCGTTTTTTTGATTCAATATTCTCTTTTGTTTGTATCTATTTATGTATGGAAAATCACTCAATTTTTATGTTATATTTCAGTCGTTCGTAAGTTTCGTGTCTTCTGCCCGTCGGCAATCATTGTTCTCTAAAGTTTTTGTTCTCGTCGCAATTTTTTTCCCGCTTCATTTACTATTTTTATTTTATCATTATTGTTTCTATTTTATTGTTTTCCTTTATTTCTTCATTCCATTTATTATTTATTTATATATTTTATTTTATCTTCTTTCTAATTTCCTTTTTTTTATTTATCTACTTATTTTTTCCTTTTATTTATTTTTCTTTATTTTATTTGATATACTTTATCTCATTTTATTTTATTTCATATTATTTTGTTCATTTCAGTCGTTTATTACATTTCTTTTTATTTCATTTTATTATTTTATTCACTTCTATATATTATTTTTATCTTTTATCGTTTCTTTATCGCTCTTAATGTGTATTATTTATATGTTTATTTATTTTTCACAATTCGTTTTTTTTATTTACTTATTTTAGCACTTTAATATTATTCGATTATTCTCCGTTTTGCTTTATTCATTTATTTATCTTTTTTTTTTGTCACTTTAAATTTATTCGTTATTTTTCCATTCATTAACTTATTATTTACTTTTTTATCCTTGCTTCTTCCGTAGATTTAATTTATTTGATTTATTTATCTTTATTCACTTATTTTCATTATTCTTTAATGAACTTATTTACTCACTTATTTTCTTGCACCATTTTTTATTTCGTTTATTTTATTTTTTAATTTTTATTTTCACGATTTATTATTTATTCACTTGTTTATTTTTAATTCGTTTTACTTTATTTATTTATTTAACTTTTGTTATTTTCTTATCTTTCTTCTACTCACTTTATTTATTTAATGGCTTTCCGTTTATTTTTTCGTGTTACTTGTCTTTATTCTAGTCACTTTCTTTTAATCACTTTTTAATTTATTTCATTAAAACACCACTTAATTTTTATCACTTCTTTTTCATTTAATTTGTTTATCTTTATTTAAAAAAAAAAATTTAATAATTCTTGTATTTTTTAATAATTTCCGTTAAATTTTTTAAAAAATTTTTAATAATTTTTAAAAATTTCTGTTAAAAATTTCGAAGTTTCTCTAGTTATTCTTTGTGGTTCTTCCGAAAAATTTATTTCACTTTCATCTAACAGTTCAGATTATTGAAAGCTTTATTTTAATTATTAAATATTTTTTATTTTGTGACAGGTGGCTTATAGAGGTTAAGCCACCTGCCATAGGCGAGAGAATTACAGTTAGCGGCGCGACGATATGCGGCGCCAGCGATCAAGCGACCGATGGCTTGACGCGATAAAAGGCGCGAAAATCCGCGGCGCGATCGATGAAGAATCGATAGCGCTACGCGGAAAAACCGAGAGGCGAAAGGGAAAGGAGGAGCCCTCCCCTCAAGCCTTCTTCTCGTTCAACCGGTCCGACATGCCGCACGTGCTTGGAGTAACCCGAAAACCGATACAAAGATTTAAGCGAATTCTTGAGAAGATTTTCCGCAGCAGTTCCGCAGATCATAAAGGACAATACCGCGGTCAATTTGTAGTAAAGTAAGTGGCCACTTTAGAAATATATTTAGCTCGCGGTATAAATTATATTTAGTTTTCCTGACGCGTGTGCGATCGCGTCAGGCATCGATATAGATATATTAGAGTTACGCGCGAGACCGCGTAACTCAAACTCGATTAGGCCGTGCGAGTGCGAGTGAGAGGAACGATCTCTCTCTCGCACTATCATAGAATAGGCGTACGAGTAAGAGAAAGCCACTCTTACTCGTACAACCTGCGAGCACGCAGTTGAGCGAGTGGAACGAGCTCTCTCGCTCAACCATAGACTGCAGCGTCGAGTGAGAGGGAGAGACGCTCTCACTTGGGCAGTCACGGACTACGGCAGTATAGAGAGGGACCTGCTCTCTCTATATCTGTCGTCCATAGACTACACGTGTGTCTGTAGCCACGTGCAGCGAAGAGGGTGCGCATGCGCAATGCGCACCTCGAGAATTAGTATTGCGCGTGAGGCAATACTAATTGCTCTTCGCATTAATTGACCTCTCCGCGATAATTCGTTACCTTTTGTATTATTTTTGCTATTTTCATTTATTAAAGAAGCAGTTAGCACTGAGCCGGTGCATTCTTATTTTTTATTCCCTACAGCGTCCCTATCCCGAATACCGCCGCCTCCGCGGGTGTGCCAATCTAACATTGGCACACACTCTGAGTAGCCGAGCCTGGTAGGAGTAATACCGGTAGCGTGGCCTACGGCAAGGCCCCTCACACACAAAAGAAGATGAAGCAGGACCAGAGGAAGGTTCTGCGTTGCTAACGGGCGAAAATAAATTTACCCCGTTACAATTTATTATCCTTTTTTTTTCAATCGTTTTACTTTGCAGCGAAAACTTCCTGTTTTACTATATTTTATTATCTTCTGTAGAAATAGAATTTACAAAGAGATTAAATGGGAAAAATCTCGCTATTTGTAGTCTCCTCCGAAGTTAAGAAAATTTAATTTCTTTTTAACTTTAACTGGATAACCCTTCGGGGCCTCCAAAGTGTTGTAACGTCGGGATGACGTTTCAATCGCGTTGAAAGAAACGCGGACTGCTCTTCTCCTTTTCCGAGCCTTAGTACTGAAACTTATGGGCTCGGGACGGCGGAGGAATTGTGAGATTTTTAGGAAAAGAAATAATAGCCGGGATTAAACAAACGTATAGGCCGACGTTGGCCTATATGTTGATCTGGAGAGTTCCTACTCAGTGTTTTGAGGAGAGAGATATTTAGCTGATTCTGGCTAATACTATATCTTTGGATAGAAAGAAAGAAATATTCTAATTTAGATTGAAACTTACTTTTTATTTTTGTTAAATATGCGGAGATGAATCCTCTCTCTCTCTCTCTCTCTCTCTCTCTCTCTCTCTTTCTCTCTCTCTTGGTAGTCGGGTGCTGTACTTGACGTCTTCTTCTTCCTTGATGCTTTTTATGATGTATGTATGTGTTCAGCTTCTGGAATTGGTGCTAGTCGACTGGAGAAGTGCTGCGGCTCTAGGTGCTCTGCTGGCTGAAGTTGTTTTTCTCTTGAAGTTTCTTGGCACTGCGAAGTTCTGCGTCTTGACTTAATTGAAAAAAAAAATGAAATCACGGCAAAAAATAATGTCCTCCGCAGGCGGATCTTCCCTTTTTATGCATTCGTGCGGAGACGACCTTGGGCCAATACGATTGCTCGGAATTAGCATGGGGTGGACGCTACTGCTCTATCCTAAAGGCGTACCGTTTGAGTGGGAGAGTAAGAATTAGAGAGAGAAATCATTCTTTTTTTTGCATAATTTTTATACATGTTTATTTCCTATTGTTTATCGCTAAAATACGTTCAATTAAATTACACAATTGTTTTTTATTTAAAATTAAGCGCCTATCACAAAAAAGAACGAAGTTTTCAGTCGCATTTCACGCAATTAATTTGCACAGGCATCATTAAATAAAGAATAATTATTTAAATAAAAAAAATTATCGCCACCAAGAATACGTGCGATATCTTTGGGTTAGCTAAGTAATTCATCATTATAAAACGGTTGAAAAAGAAGAAAAAGGAAATAATTGTAAAATAATAGTTTTCATAATTATCCTTTAGAAATTGCATTTTCCAATTTATTCGTAGGTAATCGCCATAAATTCTTTTTGGTAAAGCCGAGACTTATTTAATTTAACATTTTTAAAATTTTCCGAGTTGCTACGTTATTCTTAATTGGATTAATCAACTGTTGCGCATTTACAATGATTATTATAAATAGAAATTAAAATGCAATTAATAGTATAGTAATGATTAACGCAACTCTTCGTATAAAATTTTGTTTATAAAAATAATGCAACGTATTGCAAAAAGAAATAAAATAATAAAATAAAAAAATTATTAATAGAGAAATCGTTATAATAAATTGAAATATTTAGCGCCACGATTTGTCCTCGCAAAAAAGGATAGGTACTTGCATATAAAATATGTATATATAGTTGAGAATACATTAGCGTTAATCATTAATATAGCATTAAGAAAGTGAAATAATAATTATGATTATTGTTGGAAAAAAAGGCTACAAAGTGGAATTAATACGTCCTATTGCAAAATTAATAAAAAATTGTGATTGATACGAGTACGATGTAATTTTTTAAATAATCTTGGTATAATCGCAAGCTTTTTCATATTATTCTAAATGAATTATTAAATTTGTGCAAAGAATATTTTTTGCCAAGAATGTACCTGTAAAAATAATACTCAGTATTTTGCGTGAGAACGGAAATGCTATGATCTCGCAACGTCTCAAATCGCGGCGGGAACGCTCTTCTTCTTCTTATCTTAAGAAAATTCCTATCTTGAGAGTAAGGAAAAGAACATGTTCAGGCCGTTTTCAATTTTTAAGTCGTTATGGGATTTACTATAATGAAACATAGTCATAGTAATTATGGTGAAATTCTTTCTGCAATAGTATAAATATATATATATATATATATATATATATATATATATATATATATATATATATATATATATATATATACTGTCTGTCAAAGAAGTACCGGGAATTTTAAATTAAAATAACATTTTTACGTTTAATAATTAAAATTTATTGGGTCGCCTTAAAAATAGGCTCCATTTGTCCCGATACATATATGCCAACGGCACTTTAAATCATCGAAATCTTTTTTATAGGCGCTTTCCGAGATGGCCTTCAGCTCGCACGCCGAATTTTGTTTTATGGCTTCAAACGACTGAAAACGGGTGCCACGGAGCGGCAATGTAAGTTTTGGGAAAAGGAAGAAGTCACAGGGAGCCAAATCCGGCGAATACGGTGGTTGTTTAAGCGTGTTCGTTGAGTTTTTGGCGAAAAAGTCGGTCACAATCGTAGCTCGGTGAGACAACGCGTTATCGTCGTGCAAAATCGACGAGTTATTCGCCCACAAATTTGGCCGCTTCTTACTGATACGCTCACGCAAAAGTTTCATAACGCCTAGGCAATACTCTATATTTACCGTCTGACCCTCTGGAACGAATTCGTAGTGCACCACGCCACGGATATCGAAGAAAACAAGGAGCATCACCTTTACTTTTGAGCGGCTTTGGTTTGTTCGGTTTCGGCTTGTTTTTTCCCACCCATTCCGATGCTTGCTGGCTTGTTTGCATATCGTACTCGTACACTCACGTTTCGTCACCAGTTATGATGCATTCCATGAATGCGGGATCGGAATTGGCGCGATCCAGCATGCCCGAGGCGACCTACTCGCGATAGCGTTTTTGAACAAAATTAAGCTCTTTTGGAACTAGTCTTGCGGCCACTTTTCTCACGCGCAAAATATTAATTAAAATCGTACGTGTGGACTCGTGGGATATCTTAAGTTCATGTGCTATCTCTCTCAAGCTGGTATAACGGTTTTCAAGCACCATTTCCTTAATTTTATCGACGATATCTGCGGTCGAAGCCGTCGATGGGCGTGCGGAACGATGCAAGTCTTCGACGACTTCGCGACCCTTCTTGAAGGCTTTGTATCACTCATACGCACAGGTTTTCGATAGCTCTTTGTCACCAAAAGCCTTTTGCAACATTTTCAATGCATCGGCACACGAAATTTCATTCGCAACACAAAATCTTAGACAAATTCTTTGTTCAACGTAATCACTCATTGTAAAACATCATCACGCACAATTGACATTGACTGACTTGACCAGCTACTGTAAACACACTCATTGACAGATTCCGCTCAAACTTGGCATAGTCATTGAGGACAGTTGTACCAAGCTAGAAAAAAAAGTTTTACCTGCCTAAATTGCCCCGCCAGATTTAAATTGACAATTCCCGGTACTTTTTTGACAGAATATATATATATATATATATATATATATATATATATATATATATATATATATATATATATATGGCAAACTTTCTCGCTTGACCGTGTTCGTGATTTTGTAAAGCTGCAGCGTCTGGGAAAGAAGTTCAAGACGAATAAGTTGCAGGACAAGACTTATCGTCCTTCTCCTCCACCCGAGGAGTCGTTCTTCCCCAAGGACGCGTACGTGCCGCTGCACCCGGTACGTTCGGTTAAAGCTGCTCCCGTAGAAACGTCGCGCCTTATAGATATCGTCGACTTGAGTCATAGCACGGACTTCGTCGCTGCTACGGACGCTTCGAAGGATCGCCTTCCGCATCAGCAGTCGTAATTTAAGCTTCCGGCTCCGTCGCAAGCTCGAACCCCGCCTAAAAAGCCGCGTCCACTAGCAAATACGCGCACCGCGGCTTCCAAGTCGTCGGCAAGAACGCAGACCGAAATACCGCCGCTTCTGACACCCGCTGACGTGCCCCCGCAGCAGCAGCGTAATCCTAACTATTACGCGAACAGTAGCACCGCACCGCCGCGCTCTGTAGTATATGCCGCCAATAACCAGCAGAATAACTCGCCGCAAGCTCGTAAGCAGCGAGAGCCGTGCCGTCGATGTGACCAGCTAAGGCATTGGGCTGCGGAATGCTCGAGAGCTCCAAGATGTTATGGATCCGGGCAACCAAACGTACTACGCAAGGATTGCAATCGATGCAGAGCGACTCCACTGGCGGGAAACGCATCGCAGGGGACTCGTTAGGAGCTCGCGGGTCCTCGCGTACCCGAAAGGCAGCTCCACACCACGGGCAGCTTCATCCTGACCCACCATGCCTGTCGCCGCCGCGCGACGCAGTTGAGGTTTCCGCCGGAACGGAATCTCCGGCATCGGCACCATTGGATCCGCCGCCGTCGCTGATCCAAGGTAAAACGCACCTCCGCGAGGTACGGCTGTTTTTTAATACTAAGCTCAACGGTTTGAAGCTCAGGGGCTTACTGGACGATAGCGCCGTCCGTTTGTTCCTGGGAAAGGGTTTGAGCAAGTTGTTGCAAAACAAGCTCAGCCCTGCGGCTAATACCATTAATGTGGCAGATGGAGGAGCAGTGGCAATCCAGAGAGTGCTGGATGTAACGGTCTCCATCGATGGAGAAAGGCGCACGCTTCCTTTCTTCGTGACAGATGAGTTGCAATACGTTGGCATCCTGGGCATCGACTTAAAGAGGCAGTTTAAATTGAAGATCGATTATGACACGGATACCTGGTGGACACCACGGGGCGTGGTGCACCAGTTCTATCCGTACGGGTCCGATCCGGTGACCTTCCGGCCGTCGCGACCGTCCGCGGACTCGTAGTAGCAACCGACGACGAGCACGAACAGCTAAATGCTCTGCTCGACCGCTTAATCCTGCCAGCACCCGCATCGCTAGGATTAACCAACTTAGCAGTGCATACCATCGACGTGCAAGGAGCTACGTCAATTCGGAAGCATGTGCGCAAATATTCGCACGAAAATGCTGCAAGTTGCATACAATGAGATCGATCGCATGCTTGCCGAAGGGATCATTGAGCCGTCCGACAGCTCGTGGTGCAGCTGTCCGGTAATAGCACCGAAGGCCAATAGAAAGTGGCGTTTTTACATTGACTATCGGCGCATCAATGCTGTCACTAAACGCTCCACTTAACCCCTCCACAATATGGACGATATTTTAGACAAGCTTAGATCGGCTCGCTATATTTCTGAGCTCGGTCTCAGTCAGGCGTATTACTAAGTCCCGCTCGACACCACAAGCAAAGAGATCACCGCTTTCTGCATCCATGGACGCGGACTTTATCAATTCACGCGCATGCCGTACGGCTTAACAAACGCCCTTGCTACGTTTCAGCGACTAATGGACCGCCTTATTAAGCCGCAGTGGGAACCGCACGTCTTCCCTTAATTGGACGACGTGATTATCAGCACTTTTACGTTCCAAGAGCACTTTTAGTGGCTGGAACGAGTGCTAGTGGCATTTAAAGAAGGCAATTTGCAATTAAATCGTAGAAAATCCGAGTTCTGCTGCGCTGAGGTCCGCTACTTAGGCTACGTCGTATACGCAGAAGGCTTGAAGCCTGACGACGACAAAAAAAGCCGATTGTTGAGTACCCTGCACCTACAAACGTCCGCCAGCCGAGGCGATTTTTAGGCATGGTAGCATGGTATTCGCGCTTTATCGATAATCTGGCAGCACATATAGCACAGCTCACACAATTAATGCGGGAAGGCATTCGTTGGCATTGGAATGAGGAACAACAGCTCGCCTTCGCGCAAATGAAGCAAGCTCTAACGCTAGCGCCTGTGCTAGCTTGCCTGGATTTCACCCGCCCGTTTACGCTGCAAAGGGACGCATGTGATTACGCCACCGCAGGCGTTCTAACACAAGAGTTTAAGGGACACAAGTACCCGATCTCTTTTGTAAGCCGTGTTCTGTCCGAAGCCGAGCGCAACTATTCCGTGACGGAAAAGGAGTGCATGGCGGTGCTCTGGTATGTCTAACGGTTGAAAGGTTACATCCAAGGGGAGGAGTTTACGGTGATTACCGATCACCATAGCCTCTTGTGGTTACATAATTTGAAGGACCCCGCAGGCCGCTTAGGGCGATGAAACACGATGCTGCAGCAATATACCATCAAATTTGTGCATCGTAAAGGCGCGTTGCATCAAGTGCCGGACGCACTTTCATGTGCGCTCGAAAATAACGTAGAAGCCGCCGCTGTAGCCCCGTCCGCGCACACGGACGATAAAAGGTATCAACGACGCTTGCTAGCTGTTCGCACCCGCCCGCACATATTTCCTGATTGGCGTATTGACGACGAGCTGCTATATGTACACCGGCCGAGTCAGCTGATTGACCCGTTAGTACCAGATCTCGACTCGTGGAACTAGTATTAGCGCAGGGCAACCGCGCAAAAGCATTGTTTGAAGCGCACCATACACCACAGGCGGGCCATCTCGGTGTCGAAAAAACGTATGCGCGGCTCGACACCTACTATTATTGGCCTGGCATATACTATGATACGTGTCGCTATGTACGCGCTTGCTAAGAGTGTCAAGTGCACAAGGTATCGCAGCAAGCACCAGCCAGCTTGATGGGGGAGCGATACATTGATGGACCGTGGACGGTAGTTGCCGCGGACGTGATCGGGCCGAAACCACCGTCGAAACGAGGGCACCGCTATGACATAGTGTTTGAGGATATCTTTACGCGCTATGTCGAAATCCGCGTGTTACGGGAAGCCGACGCGAAGATTGTAATGCAGGCGTTCGACGACCTAATAATAAACCGATGGTGCTGTCTCAAGGTCTTGCTCACAGACAATGGCACTGAATTTGCAAACGAAACGGTAACCGAGCGGCTGCAGCAGTACGGAGTGACGCAGTCCACCATTCCTCCGTACCATGTGCAAGCCTAACCCGTAGAACGCGTTAATCGAAATTTGCGTACGATGATTAATAGTTTTCTCAGCGAAGACCACGGCGAATGGGATATGCATCTTAAAGAATTCTCCTTCGCGCTTAACAGTATAATGCATTCATCAACCAAATTCTCCCTGGCGTTCCTAAATTTCGGCCGTAACCCGCAACCTTGCATGATTCTCCGCAAACATCTCGAACATTCCGCCCCTGTACGGCCGCCCGATGCAGAACAATGGCTCGAACGTGTAACCTGCTTATCCGCGGTACATGGTCTAGTAAAGCGACACATCAAGCAAGCGACCGCGAAACAATCAGCGCACTACAATCGCCGTCGACGCGACGTTAAATGTCAAGTAGGCGATTTAGTGTGCTACCTCCAACACCACCTGTCTTCTGCCGGAGAAGGATTTGTGGCAAAAATGGCACCGCGATTCGTAGGGCCAGCGACCGTCGTCAAGGTACTCTCACCGGTAGTCTGCCACGTCAAAGATGCCAACTCGAATAAGCGCACCGAAGTCCATATAGGCGACTTGGAACGCTACGTACCGCCACGCAACGCTAATCGTCACCTTCCTTTTTCACAGCTACAGAAATGTCGAAATAGCCGGAACAGTCAAAGGAGGGACCGCTTGGTCGGTCTGGCGGTCCCGAGGAAGAGTTGCCGCCACCGCCACCGCCAGCCCCCGCGTCACCGCAGCTGAAGGATCAAGACCTTCTGCTACCGCCACCGCCGTCATTCGCCGATACTACCGGTACGGTAGAAATTGCAGCCCTGGGGCCGCCTCCGCTTGATCAACCAGCTTGGGACCTTGCCGCACGTTTGGCAGTCGTAGAGGCGCGGTTGGAACAGGTTCGCGCCTGGGCCAAGCACGTTTCTCCCTTCCTGCCCGCCCTACCCCGTCCAGGGCAAGATCGCTCAACCGAAGTGCGGGGCCGCGCTGGCATGGTTCCGCTGGCTATGCCTCGACCCCGGACGACAAACACTGCGACACAGGCCTCGCCGCCACCCCGCTTAGCAACGTCCACCACGCGCACTCCAGTAGACATGCGCCCTTCCCGCCGAGCACGGCACTTGGTGGTGTGGGTGTTGGAACTTTGGCGTCCACGGCTACAGTTTCAATAAATGTCCTTAACCCCAGAGGGTATTTTGCGTGTTCTGTGGCACCCCCAGAGTGCTGCTCCCAAAATGCCCGCGCTGTGCCTGCCGGCGGGAGTATGAGCGCCGCGTAGACCGGCGCATCGAGGCGCATTTGCGCTAGGGGCGCGAGGCCATGCAATAGCCAATTTTTTTTTTTTTTTTTGTATTCTAGATTAGTTAGTTTTTATTTCTTTTGCGTTGTATTAAGTTAATTGTAAGCCTTAAGTAGTGAGTTTTTTTGTTGTTTAAGTAATTCTAGTTTTGTAATTTTGTTAGCAATAAGTCTAGTTGTAAGCCATAAAATAAGCTAGTGGTAAGTTAGCGTAAGCGAGCGAGCGTCGATAGCAATTTTTTTTGTTTCAATTTTACCCCCCCATCCGCCGCACCGCTCGCGTTTCTTTCGAGAGATGTTTTTTTCTATTTTTAGAAAAGCTTTTTTTTGTATAATATCGCCGCCGCTTATTTGATATCCTTTTTTGTATATTTTATAATTAATATAGTTTATATTTAGCAGATTAGTGTGCTCCATTACCCCTGTTGCCTATTCCGCTCATCCCGTCAGTATACTGCATGCTATATTTTTTTTGGTTTCCCTTGCTCCTGCTGTTTTTGTTTGGTTTTTTTTTTAATTGGTTTTTTTTTATTATTTTGTTTGTTTTCTTTTAAATTTACGTTTTGTTTTGGTTTGCCGCAAAGCACCCCAAGCCAGCAGAGCATGATTTTTTTTTTCTCATTTTTGCTATTTTTTTATTTTTTATTATTATTTTTCTTATTTTTTTTGTATTTTACTCCCACCCTTCTTATTTTTTTTTGCTATTATTATTACCTACGTTGGCGTGAACCGCATTTGCCAACAACGAGCCACAGCTACATGTCGCACTCGCATCCAGTTACATACCACTCTCCGACGAGGCAACGAGTAAACTCAGCATGTTTTCTATAACCGCCCACGGGCAGTGGGAAACCAAGGTAATCAATTTGCCTTTTTCATTTATCGAACAGCAATGCGGCTGTCGAATAATACCACTACTGCACCAGGTAAGCACGGTACGATTAAGATTATTTACATGTTCTCTCTTTATTTAAACTACGCGTAAACTGTATTAATATTGAATATTTTATTTCTTTTTGGTATGAGTGGCATTAGAGGTTAGAACGGGTTATGAGAGGCCGCGTCGTAAGGACAAGTTGCGTAACGATAATAGTTTCTTTTAATCTTTTCTGTTCTTTTTGTATTATTTTTTTTGTATTTCTGCCCAAGGGTCGAGCCAGTCGCGGAAATAACCGACAAGCTAGCATGGTTCGTTTAGACTCGAGTTCGCCTAGTGATTCCGCGTGCACCCGTACACCGCGTACACTTGAGCAAGAACACCGACGCAGATGAGCCACGCTGCCGAAGACGATGCCTGCACAACGACGTTCTGCCGCACACCTACACCATTGCAGGTGAGACCGCTCACCTTAGGCTAAGGGCAAGCGCGAGGCAAATGCAATCAAGTTCGATCTCAGTTAGGATCAAACAATGAATACGAAGTCGTTTCACTTCCCCCATATTCGCAGTTTGGTGGGGGAGAGTTGTGACGTGGTGTTTTGCACCAGTTACATGAGGAGGCTAATACACAGCTTGTACGCGCATCGTAGCCTGCTATATCCTTTTTTTACAATCGTGGCAGTCTCGCAGGACTCTCACGCTGACCTTAACTAACAGCCACGCAGGGCTGTGCATACTTTACCTTTCCCAGGTACTGAGGCTTCGAGCTCAAGTAAAGACTCCAGCGAAGAGCCAGTCTCAGGAGCCCATGGCTAGGCGATGGCAGTGCTTGCACACACTGCAGCAGGGATTCATTTCCAAGCTACTTTCTGTCCTAGTAGTGGTTTCCGTACCTGCAACCTCCCAGACAGTAGTAAAAAGAAAAAGGAAGCAATAATAGCAGCTGCACCTGTAAAGGGAAGTACAAGCTGCCACACAACATCATAGAAAAGTAGAAGAGGAGGTTAGGAGGCAAGCAAAGACACATATGCATCGCATTTAAGTGCAAATAATTACGTACCTTAATTTTATAATAGTGTTGCCTCGTTGCCGCTGCGAGCAGGCTATCGCTGTCACCGACACCGCTGCTTCGCTTTCTCCACCGCTCATCAGTCGATTCGCCAGCTGTTAATCCGCTGCACTGCGGCACCTGGAAAAGAAAAAGAAGAGACAAATGAGTCGACGCCTACCAGCTATGGAACTCGTCAACTTACCTGGACTCCCTGGACATCAGAGGTAGATTCTCGCCGCTCCGGAGAAGAAATATAACAACACTGGCACTCGCGAGCAGATAACCTAAACGCGCGCTGCTGGCGCGCGGTAATGTCAACTGCCGACAGCGCTGAGCGCACGCGGCGGCTGCGTCACGTAACGTACTTTACGCGAAAGTGCCACGCAAGAGCTTCTCGTTCACACCATTCGGGTCCGTTTTAACGAGAAGTAGCGATATTAGCGAGTAGACGACACTTCGTCCTGTGCCCTAGTCGCGATTGTTAGCCTCCGTCGTCCGACTCAGCATTTTTTGCGTTTTGATAAAATAAAGACGAGCGTGTAAGAGCAGGCAGATCGTTCATTTGTAATCGTGTGTGTCGGAATATCTGGTAAGTGCACCCAGGTGTAGCGGCTGTTACCAGGAGGCATCCCTGCAACGAATCATCCCCGTATCCTTCTTGGTTGTGTGTGTGCGACCGCGTCGCGTGCTACGCGCCATTTTGTCTTTTCGCGTCTTGTACGCCCGCGACCGCTCTAATCGTGAGCTAGCCGTGCAAGCGTGTTTGCCGCGCACGAAACCGCGCTACACGAGTGTAGCTGGCGCCCTGGGCTCGCGTAAGAACGCGATCATTTTTGTATTTAGTAATTTTTAGTACAAATAAACGTCTCTATTTCGTTCATTTTTAAGTTCGTTATTTTCTGTTCAACTTGTTGCTAGTAAGCAACCCGCTTCTCCCCCCCCCCCCCCCCCCCCTTACATTTGTACGCCACCCAGTAGCTCGGGTGTACAAATTTGCTTCCGCCGTTTTTTTCCGAAATTCAAGGCTTTATTGTAAAAAACTGGTTATACATTTATGATTCGGAGTATTGTCTATCGTTGGCCACTACCTTCTCTCATCTTTCGGGCAGCATACGAATCCCGCGTTGAAAAAACTGCTCCTAACCTCCTCTTCCACTTTTCTATGATGTTGTGTGGCAGCTTGTACTTCCCTTGCAAGGTGCAGCTGCTATTATTGCTTCCTTCTTCTTTTAACTACTGTCTGGGAGGTTGCAGGTACGGGAACCACTACCAGGACAGGAAGTAGCTTGGAAATGAATCCCTGCTGCAGTGAGTGCGAGCACTGCCATCGCCTAGCCATGGGCTTCTGAGACTAGCCCCTCGCTGGAGCCTTTACTTGAGCTCGAAGCCCCTGTACCTGGGGAAGGTAAAGTATGAACAGCCCTGCATGGCTTTTAGTTAGGGTCAGCGTGGCAGTCCTGCGAGACTGCCAAGATTGTAAAAAAGAATATAGCAGGCTACGAGGAAGCGTACTAGCTGTGTATTAGCCTCCTCATGTGACTGGTGCAAAACACCATGTCACAATATACATAACATATGTAAACAATTACCAATCCACACACACACACACACACACACACACACACACACACACACACACACACACACACACACACACACACACACACACACACACACACACACACACACACACACACACACACACACACACACACACACACACACACACACACACACACACACACACACACACACACACACACACACACATATATATATATATATATATATATATATATATTGGGTGTACAACTTTGCTTCCGCCGTTTTTTTCCGAAATTCGAGGCTTTATTGTAAAAAACTGGTTATACATTTTTGATTCAAAGTATTGTCCATCGCTGGCCACTACTTTCTCCCATATTTCGGGCAGCATATGAATCCCGCGTTGAAAAAACTGGTCATCTCTTGAATCGATCCACGAATCGATCCAATTTTTTACTTCTTCATAAGACCGGAAGTGCTGGTCAGCCAGGCCGTGTGCCATTGATCGAAACAATAATAGTCTAAAGAAGCAACGTCTGGAGAATACGGCGGGTGGGGTAGGACTTTCCATTTCAAAGTTTCAAAGTATGTCTTGACCACTTTCGCTACATGGGGTCGAGCATTGTCATGCTGTAAAATCACATTATCATGCCTCTGGTTGTATTGCGGCCGTTTGTCTTTCAATACTCGGCTCAAACGCATTAATTGCGTTCGATAACGATCGCCTGTGATTGTTTCAGTCGGTTTTAACAACTCATAATACACTACGCCGAGCTGGTCCCACCAAATACTGAGCATGACCTTGGAACCGTGAATATTTGGTTTGGCCGTCGACGTGGAAGCATGGCCGAGATATCCCCATGATTTTCTGCGCTTGGGATTATCGTAGTGAACCCATTTTTCGTCCCCAGTCACAATGCGATGCAGAAATCCCTTCCGTCTTTGCCTTGCAAGCAGCTGTTCACAAACACACTAACTTCGTTCAAGATCTCTCGGCTTCAACTCGTACGGCACCAAATTTCCTTGTTTCTGAATCATTCCCATGACTTTTAGACGTTTTGAAATGGCTTGTTGCGTCACTCCAAATGATCCTGCCAATTCTTGTTGCGTTTGACACGAGTCTTGATCAAGTGATGCCTCCAATTCTGGATCTTCGAAAACCTTCTTTCTTCCACCGCCATGCTGGTCATCGACGTTAAAATCGCCGTTCTTGAAGCGTTGAAACCACTCTTGGCACGTTCTTTCACTAATAGCGGCCTCACCATAGGTATTTGAGAGCATTCGATGAGCCTCAGTCGCAGATTTCTTCATATTAAAGCAGAAAATTAAAAACTCCCGCAAACGACGAGAATTTGGCTCGTAAGCTGACATGTTTAATCGAGAATAACTTTATGATGCAGACATAAATCGACTAATATTTCGACGGCGTTATGTTTACAAATACCTAAGCTTATTGTATGACATCTATGATCTATTTATTTCAACTACCACTTACCGCTACAGCCATCTATTGCAAAACAGCGGAAGCAAAGTTGTACACCCAATATATATATATATATGTGTGTGTGTGTGTGTGTGTGCGTTGGTAATTATTTAAACATTTTTTGTTAAATACATTATTAAAAATTTTTTTTTAGAAAATAAAAAACATTTTCAGATTCTTGGGCTCATTCTGAACAAAAAAACTTGTCTGACTTTTTTTTGTAAGACGCACCATTCTCGAGAAAAAATTCCCATAGTTTAAAAAAACGTGATGGGAATACAAACACTTTATTGATGCTTTTTTGTTACTCATTCGAGTAGCATAGACTATAAGAACCACTTTAAAGTACTTATAATATAAATTTTTAATTCCGTAAATTTTTAATGAAAGCCCTTTCCAAGAAGTACGAAAATGAGTACTTGTTATTTTTAGTTAAGCATTGTTTACACATTAAATGGAAAAATAAACTAGTTATCAATGCTTTCTCGTTACTCAATGAAGTGGCATTAGCTTTGAAAACAGTTTTAAATTACCTAAATTATGAATTGTTTAATGATTTTAATTTTTAAAGGGAGACTTTTCGGAAAAAAATAAAACGCATTAATGTTGTTATTTTTAGTGGAGTCGTGTTTATACAGTAAAAGGGTAATCAATTCATTGTGAATGTTACGAATGAGGAGGTATAACGTGAGCAGAATTAAAATACTCGAATGGATTCTTGGAAATTCGTTGCCGTTTGGCCAGACGATGCACACATCGCCGAGTAGAATGTATAGCAAGCATTCGACTCTTGAAAATGAAATCGATTTTTAAAATACATATATTTTGAATTCTCTAATATTGTTTATTTCTAATGAAAGCCTTTTCGGAATACTACAAAAATGCATAATTTTTGTTATGCATTGTTTATACATTAAATGGAAAAATAAGCGTGTTATCGATGCTTCCTCGTTACTGAATCGAGTGGCATTGACTTTGATAACGGTTTTTAATTACTTACCAGGTGTACAAGTATGAAATGCCGATTTTAAAAGAAAAAATAACACGTTAAATTTGGTAGAATAATAAGAAGTGCTTTATTCAAAGTATGCTCCATCGCTTTTTATACATTTTTCCCATCTTTCGGGCAATTTGTAAACACCACGCCAGTAGAAATCTTCCTTTTCTGCCGCGAACCATTTATCGAGCCATTTTTTGACATTTTGATAGGAATCAAAGCGCTGCTCAGTAACTGCGTGACCCATCGATGCAAACAAGTGGTAATCAGAAGGAGCCAAATTTGGTGAGTAAGCCGCATGAGGCATAACATACTAGTTGAGTGCTTCCAATGTGCCGCGAACCGGTTTTGCTGTATGTGATGGAGCATTTTCATGGAGAAAAATTACTTTGTGTTGCCTCTTTCGGTATTCTGGCCTTTTTTCAAGCAGCAAACGGTTTAAATCGGTTAACTCTTGTTGGTAACGTGTAGTGTCAACCGTTTTCCCAGGTTTCAATAGCTCATAATAGACCACGCCCCTCTGGTCCCACCAAACACAGAGCATCGTCTTTCTGCCAAAATGATTTCGTCTTGCGGTCGATGCCGATGGTGCTCCTGGGTCTACCCATGATTTCTTGCGTTTGGAATTTTCAAAATAAATACACTTTTCATCTCCTATTACTATTCGATGCAAAAACGACTTCTTTTTGTACCAAGCGAGTAAAATTTTACATGTGATTTTGCGATTTTCCAGTTGCCTGTCATTCAACTCATGTGGTACCTATCTACCGCTTTTCTGAATTTTCCCCATCACTCATAGGCGATTGGAAACAGCTTGTTGGGAAACTCCTAATTGCTGTGCGAGTTGTTTTTGTGTTTGCAAATCATCTTCGTCCAACAATGCTTGCAAACCCATATCTTCGACTTTTTTTGGCGGTTTTCAATGTTCCTTGTCTGCAACGTCGAAGTTACCTTTCTTGAAACGCTGAAACCATCGTTCACACGTATATTGCGATAAAGCATGTTCACCATAAGCTTCTCGTAGTAACCGAAATGATTTAGCAGCAGTTTTCTTTAAATGAAAACAAAAAATTAATGCTGTCCGCGAATGCTCTTTGTTCGGTATAAATTTTGACATATTAAACACAACAATACAACACGATGCACACACTTTTTTAGTCTATCACGAATGCGCGTCTAAACTTGTTGATGACACAACAAAATGGCTCATTGTCAAATCATAACAGCTTAAACTGCATTGGAACACCATCTGTTGTCTAAAATCTGCATTTCATACTTGTACACCTGGTAAATTATGAATTTTGTAATGCTGTCTATTTTTAATCACAGCACTTTACGAGCACAACGAAAACGCGAACTTGTTGTTGTTTATAGTTTAGCATAGTTTATTTATTAAATGAAAAAATAAGCGTGTTATCGATGCTTTCTTGTTACTTATTCGTGCGGCATTAATTTTGAAAACGGTTTGAAAGTACTTAAATTATGAATTTCTTAATGATTTTTAATTTTAATGGAAGATTTTTCTGAATACTATAAGAACGCATAAGTGTTGTTATTTTTAGTAGAGTTTTGTTTATACATTAAATGGAAAAATAAACATGCTATCGATATTTTCTTGTTACTCATTCGAGTGACATTAATTTTCAAGACGGTTTGATAGTACTTATATTATAAATTTTTAATGCTGTTTATTTTTAATGAAAGCTCTTTCCGATTACAACAAAAATGCATAATGTATGAAATTTTAAGTTTATCATCGTCAATACATTAAAGTAAAATACACGTGTCAAGTATAAAATACGTTGTTCATACTTTACATAGTTCTTTATGGTATGTAAAATTTAAAATATAACTATTAAATGTGTATATTTATTAAATAAATGGTATTTTAAAGTGCATCAACGAAAGTTTTTTTATTTTAATTAAAAAAACACAATTTGTTATCGCATATCGTATTATTTGTTATCTATAATTAAAAAAAAACGTTAAAAACAACTGTTCATAATAAACCAAAAAATACCTTTTTACTTACTCAATTTAAATACAAAATTTCAGTTACATTTATAACTAGCATTTATATATCATCAATTTATTTTATTTATATTTATTTATAATTTTAATTATTATTTTTTGTTAAACATTATTTGTAAATTAATAAAATGATTTATAAATGATTAAAAATATTCGAAATTAGTGAATTTTAATGTAATGTCGGTATGCGACCTCCATTTTTTTTTTGTTTTTGTGTTCACCGATAAGTCTGCTCACTGCCTTTCCGGCCCCCGGTCGCCATTCAAAGAAAAAAAACATATCGACCGACCGCCTCGATCCACACCCAAGCGCTATCACGATAAAGCCTCTCCCCACAATCGACGTGACGCATTCTCCTCTGACCCGAACTTTTGTGAAACCTAGTCTAAGCTTGGGCAAAGAGATTACAATTTTCTTGTAAATCCCACATACCATTTAAAAAAAAAAAAATTTGCTACAATGGTTAAACTTAATTTAAATTAAGTTTTCAAATGCATTGTTTATATTTTTTTTATTTATTAAACATATACGCATATGACTCATGTAATACAAACAAAAAATATAAATAGATATAATACACAACGGCATGACCATGTCTTCTTCTTTTTCTTTGAATAAATTCATCAATAAAGATAGTCATAAATTTTTGTGCTAAGCATAAATATTTCAATTATTATATTGTTTTATTCCCGAATCATTTTTTTGCTAAGCAATAGGAAAATGAACATCCCCGCCGTTATTAGAGACGTCGCGGAATCATATTATTTCCGTTCTCACGCAAAGCGCTGAATAAAATTTTTAACAGGTACACTCTTCCTAAAAATTTTCCGTTGCACAAATTTAAATAATTAATTAAAATAATACCAGCGAGCTCGGAATTGCACCTAAATAATTGATAATAACGCTGCGCCTATATTTTCCATTAATTTCTCTATATTAATTTCACTTTGTAATTTTTGTTGTTGTCCTAACGATAAAAATAATAAATATAATTATAATATATTAATGATTAACGCTAATATATTTTCACATATACATTATTTTGTTTTGCAAGTAACTTTAATTCTATCCTTCCGCTTGAGGACAAATTATACCATTAAATATTTCGGTTTATCATAACCATTTTTCTATTAATTTTTCTATTTCATTCCCTTTTATAACGAAACCTTACAAGAAACATCGCATTAATCATTAATATACTATTAATTACGTTTTGCGATATTTTAATTCCAATTTGCAATAACAATTTTTAGTGCGCAATAATCATTTGTTTTAAGACCCCTAACGAAATAATTATATCAAAAAAATAACCTCGAACACTTAATTACTTATACGACGGTCTGAAACAATTACCTACCGGTTAAATAAAATTATAACTAATAAAAAAATAATTATTTAAGTTAACATTTTTGCAATTATTTTCTCTTTTCTACAGTTCAATAATCATAAATTGTATTTTGTTAACCCACAGATACCACATCTGTCCAGGGTAACGATCATTTTCATTTATTTAAATAATTATTTTTTACTTAGCAATCCATATAAAATTTAATGCGTAAAAATGCGACAAAAACTTCGTTTTTTTTTTTGTAATACGCATTAAATTTCAAATAAAAAACAATCGTGTAATTTAAGGGGTTACCCCCACTTGTAGCTCAACAAAAAGGCCTTTTTTCATGAATTTTTTTAAAGAAAACTACAAAACTTTTTCAAACAATTATTATATCTTAAAGAATACATCTTGAAGAACTTTCAGTAATTTTTTTATTGCAAAATATTACATTGTTAGTGGCAAATGGCCGCCAATGAAATAGTGTTTTTATTTATACGGTTTGCGGTGACCAGCATTGCGGCAAAGTGGATCATCTGAAACAAAAAATGTGGATAGATTTAGTTAAATATAAGTATAAACTAGTCTTTAATCAAAGGATTTGAAAAAATATTCATTTTTCACAAAATGGCGGACAGTCAAAGTTAATGATTCGATTTTAACGAAAAAAAACGGCCGTTTTTTGGCTATAAAACGGCCATTTTTTTTTGAAATAAAAAATTGAACGATTAAAGACTACATTTTTATGTATTTAATAAGCCTGCAAAATTTCAAGAAGATCGGTTTATTAGTGTTTGAGTAATCTTGGTCACCGACTTCAGAAATGCCATTTCGAGAAAAACGCGTTTAAAGTTTTAATTTCAGTTTATTCTTTCAGTTAATTCTTTTCTTTCAACGCTCATATCTCAGTCAATTTTGTTCGGATCGACTTGAAATTTCCAGGTCGTATTCTCAGATACTTATACATTAAAAAAAATGCAATTAACAAAAAATCGATTTTTTCAAAGTCGCAAGTGGGGATAACCCCTTAATTTAATGTATTTCTGGTATAAATAATAGATAAAAATGTATAAAAATTATGCAAAAGGAATCATTCTCTCTCTCTCTCTCTCTTTCTCTCTCTCTCTTTCTCTCTCTCTCTAATTCTCACTCTCCCACTAAACCGGAACGTCTTCAAGATAGAACAGTATCGTCCACCCCGCGTTAATTCCGAGCAATCAGATTGGCCCAGAGAACTCTCTGTACAAGTGCATAAAAAGGCGAGGATCAACACGTGAAGACAGATTTCTTTTTCGTACTTCAACATTCAAGATAGAATTTTTCATCGAGATTTCTTTTTCGCACTTCAACATTCAAGATTTTCGCCGATCGAGAGTCATCCAGTTTCCAGCAGAAGGAAGGAAGAGAACTAGAGAGAGAGAAGAGAGAGAGAGAGTACCTGTTCCAACTGCAATTTCCATAGAAAAGAAAAAATGAATAGTGAGTTTTATCAATTTTTTCTTGTTTCTTTCTATTCTCCACTCAGGGGCAGTATTAGCCAGAATCGGCTAACTGTCTCTTTCCACAAAGCACGTAGTAGGTCTTTTCCAGGACAGCATATAGGCCAAAGTCGGCCTATATGGTTGTCCATTCCCAAATTTCATCTTTATCTCTGAAAATTCTTACGATTTTATTTCCTTTGCCGTCCCGAGCCCATAAGTTTCGGTACTTAGGCTCGAAAAAAGGGCAAAAGCAGTTCGCGTTATTTGACACGCGGTTGAAACGTCAACCCGACGTTACATTAACATATATGATGTTCATGAGATACGTGAATTTAAAAATATTACAATTATATTTAAAATAATATTTTGTATAAATACTTTTTATATAAAAATTAATGCAATTACTTTACTAATAAATAATTTTCTTAAAGCCCTAATTGACAATTTTTATTTATAATTACTGAAAGAATGTGTTGATAGCAATATACAAAGTATATTCTGATGATTCTTTATGGTACGTACATAAATATAAAAACGAATTTATTTATAATAGTTATATTTATTTAATTTAATAAAAAAATATGGTAAGGGTGTTAATTAAATAATTGGCATTATCGAAAGGTGCTGATTGAAACATGTAATTTGGCATAGTCTTCTATTGCAAAATGTACATTTTGCGGGCTGGGGTAGAGTAGGTGAAGTTAACTACTTAACAAACACTACACAAACAGGAATGAAATTCTCAAAGACGCTAAAACAGTCGTAAGAATATGAGTGAATTTGCCTTAATTTTGTGTTTTTTGGGTCCACTTCTTCATAAATATTCTTAGTATGTAATTCTCTATTGCATATAATAAATAAAGTAAGTTAATAAATAAACTGTTCATAAAACATTATTTTATAATTAAATAATGATTGCCTTAATACGTGAATGTAATGGTAATTTATTTTTAAGGGGAGGTTCTCATCTAGCGACCCAAAAGTTACGTGATATTCGCGATTTTTTTTCTCATGGAAGGAAATGAATAAAGTAGTCAAGTTTTTTGTTACTTATTAAGTATATACTTAACTACTTTTACACATTTTTTTGAACAAAAATACCGAATAGTTTATTAGTTATATGCATTGAAAAATAGTCATCGAAAAAAAGGACACCTCCACGGGCGGCAAGGTAACTCATCCAATTTTTGTTTGAAATCAAAAAATCAAAGTTTGTTATAAACTAGTAGACATTTGCTGGATTTTGAACTAAAATCACGAAGAAAAGTTAAAAATTAACAAAATGGCGGAATTGCAAAAAAAAAAAAAATATTTTTTCGCACTTTTTTTTGCTCTAAAAAGTGCAATAATAAAAATAATCATTGTAAAATTATGATTTTAGGTTAAAATCCAGCAAATTTAATTACCTTTAAAATAAAAAAAAATTCATCTCGATATCTATAATAGTTTTTGAGATATCTTGCCGCCCGTCTCAAAAAACATGGTTTCGAGAAAAACGCGTTTAAAGTTTTAGTACGCGATTTAGTAGGTAAAAAGACGACTTCGGTTTTTTGACTATAACTTTAAAAATAAATTGAATTCGGCAAAACAGGTTTCACGAGCGTATTCTACGAGACATTTGCCAACTTTTTAAGCAAAAAAAAAAAAATCGATTTTTTGGTCGTGCTTGATGAGAACCTCCCCTTAACGGAAATGTTAAATTTAAAAATGGAAAAATCCAAATATAGGATTATTTTAAACAATGGTGAATAATATGACCACGTGTAGAATATTTTTCGTAAATTCTTCAACTAAGTAACTTTCAATTTTTTTTAGATGATCGTGTATTTTTGGAAAATACATTACATCAATTGTCTCAGTCACGTGTAAAACTCACAAATCTTAATCAGTGTGGTAAATAATTTTTATTTTATTTTTATTCTAATTTAATTTAAATTTAAATATATTTCTTCTTCTATTCTGTACAGAACAGTGCACAAAAATATATAAACTAAGTCTTTTTTAAGAAAGGTATTTATATTATAACAATAAATGATTATTATTATCTATATTATATATTAATAATTTTAATATTATTTAATAATTAATTATTAAATATTATTTAATAATAAATTATTATAATAATTTTTTTAATTAATAATTATATTAAATTAATAATTTTTTTCTTGTATTAGTAGGTAGCGCTAAAAACATTGAGGAAAATCAATATGACATTTCTACAAAAAAAACATCAGAATTGAGCGATGAAGTGCTTTCCAACATTAATGATGATGATGATTACTCATCTATATACACATATGATAGCGTAGTTAACAGCAGCTTAGATGAAGAATCCGAAAACAAAAATGCTTCTGATGATTGTTTAAGCGAAGAATTAAGACAGTGCAGAACAAAATGTATCACTACCAAATTTGTCAAGTAAGAAATTAGACTACAAATAATGTAATTCTATCAAAATAGATATTTATTGCTATATTTTTTGTAAAATGTATTTCATTGCGATTTAACTTTTCAGCTTTGGACTAATTCTATAATAATTCTAATTCTTCTATGCTAATTGCAGTGAATCTTCCAAATAGCACGTATTGATGAATCTTATCCATTGACTTCAGGTGTTTTGTATTAAATTAAAATTTCATTAAAATATACGCAAGTATAATAAGTATTTTTTTATAATTAAATTATACAATTGTTCAATATCTTATAATTCGACTTTAATTATAAAAAAATATTTTGAATACTATATTCAAAAAACTTGAAAAAACATTCAAAAAATTATGTTAGCATTGATTCACTGAATTTTTAAAAAATTTTATTTAAGTTTGCATACAGATATTCTTTTAAATAAAATACAAGTTTTTTATTAAATAAGCAAGCTTAATATTGATATTCTTATAAAGTATAAATTCATTTATAGTCTGTAAATTAATATCATAATTATTTTAAAATTTTAATATTAAATGTTAAACAATGACCAGAACAATATAAATTTATTTATAACAATTTTTGTTCAATACCGTCATGTTTTTATATACTTATAGCGTGATTATAATTATGAGAAAATGTTATTCAATTATATATATAAATATTGTAATTTTTAGCTATTGTAAATGATCAAAATAAAGATCCTGATTTTACTATAGAAACTAGTGTTAACAATTCTTGTAGTAAGAAAAACACTAAAATTCAAAAGAATAAATTAAATAATGATTCTAATTTGAATATTTTAAATCTAAGCAAGAATGAACAAGTACCTGATTACCAAAATTTAGTAATAGAAAGCGTTAAAAATGATTTAAGCGGCCGTAAAGTACGAAAACTTCATATGTGGAAATACTGTAAAAAAGACCAAACTCATTTGAAAAGGCATTTGATGCGAAAGCACGCTAATTAACTTGAAGTTCAGGAAATGATTAGAAAATCATCTTCTCAGTTGCGCTCAAGGAAACCTATAAAGAAGTTAATGTATTCAGGAGAATTTAAATATAAAACAAATGCTAATATCTTTAAGAGTACAATTTAATCTACAATTTTTATAATATTTAATTTTTTAAAAAAATATATTCAGTACTTATTTTAGAGTCAATTTATATTAATACGAGGTCTGGCTATGAAATAACGAGACTGGTTATGAAAAAGGGTTTTATTATAAAAATTATTCTACATTCGAATGCTCCCTTTCAAATACTCCCCTTCCCTCGCCACACACCTTTCCATACATTTTTTCCATTGATCGAAGCAGTGCTGGAAGTCTTCTTTGGTGAGGGCCTTTAGGAGCTCTGCCGTTTTTTGCTTTACCGCTTCCATCGACTCAAATCGGGTCCCTTTCAAAGCAGATTTTATCTTCGGAAACAAAAAAAGTCGCATGGTGCCAAATCTGGCGAGTACGGCGCGTGTTCGAGCACTGTAGTGCGCTTACCGGCCAAATACTGCTTCATGGATAGCGCGTTATGGGCAGGTGCGTTGTCCTGGTGCAAAATCCACGAGTTGTTCTTTCACAACTCGGGCCGTTTCTTACGAACTCGTTCTCGCAGTGTTGCCAAAACTGACAAATAGTAAGTCTGGTTGACAGTCTGACCCTCTGGAATCCATTCAGTCATCACGATACCGTTAATGTCGAAAAAAATGATCAACATTGCCTTGAATTTTGATTTGGACATCCTTGCTTTTTTGATTCTGGGCGATTCAGGCGTCTTCCAATGCATAGATTGCCGCTTTGTTTCAACATCGTATTGAAAAATCTAGGTTTCATCGCAAGTAATAATATTTTTCATCAGTCCCGAATCTTTTTTTAACCTTTCAAGGAAATCTGAGCAGACCTGTTGACGCAAGAGCTTTTGGTCAGGAGTCAGGTTTTTTGGCACCAACTTCGCACAGACTTTTGTTATGTGTAATTCCTCGTGTAAAATTTGTGTAACCGTTTCTTTATCGGCGTTTACAGCCTCGGCAATCATCCGGATGCTCATTCGACGATCTGCACGCACAATTTGGTTGATTTTGGTCACTGTTTCCGGAGTTGAAACAGTGACAGGGCGACCTGGGCGTTGGTCATCTTTAGTGCTCACTCGGCCCTCACTGAAGCGCTTACACCACTCAAAAACACGCGCACGAGATAGAGAATTGTCCCCATAGGCCTCTTGCAACAATTTACAGCACTCAGTCGGAGTTTTTTTCAATTTAACGAGAAATTTGAGATTGATACGTTGCTCCTGTTTTTCGTCACACATGGTTTTCGGCACGAGAAAGAAACACGTTCGTTTCAAACCGCTACTGCACAAATACAATAATAGTGACGAGAACGTGTTTTGGTACGTGCATAGACAAGATATCTAGATACCCAACGCACTACTCGTTTTTTTACCCACTCCTCTACGGCGCCCTCTAGGCGCGCAGTCTCGTTATTTAATAGCCAGACTTCGTATTTATTAGTTTTATAATTTAAAAATAATGTATGATATATAACTGTTGCAGGTGACTTTCGCGTCGTGCGTAAACCACAAAAGCATAATAGAAATGTATCAGATTTCGTAGGATGTCCTAAATGCAAAGGCATGTTTTTAGAATATGAATTTAAAAAGCACTGTGGTGATCGTACAGGCATTTCAGGTAAAAATTCGAGATGCTTCAAAGTAGTTGAACAAACCTTCCTACCGAATTATCATTCTCTTACCGGTAAAAAAATGCGTGCAAAAATTTTATGCCGAATGAGGAATGATAACATTTTGCGTGCAATTCGTTATGATGAATTAATAATTGAATTTGGAAATGAAATTTGTCATCATCTTTCTGGTGATCAACATAAAACAAATATATGTGCAAAATTAAGAAGGCTAGGAAGATTTAAAATAGCACTTAATGCCAAAAATTTTTCGGATGTACTAATTCCAGGTAACAGTTTAGCTGTAGTTCGTGCAATTAGAAAATTGGCCTCTGATCCAGAAAATCCAGATGCTGAATTTTTGAAGCATCCAACTTTAGCAGAATATCTTGCTACACTCATTAAACAAGTGTGTTCAACATACAGTATCATGTGTCTCAGAAACGAGAAACTTGAGATTAAGAAGACAGTTGATCACTTTTTGGAATGCTTCACCAACGATTATAACAAACGATTGTCAAGGGTAGTAGCTGAATCACATTAAAATTGGTGAAAAAATGGTGTCTTCATTTCTAACACGGGTACTTATTGAGCCACCCTCGTATATACGTATTTGTCAAAAATTAGAATAGAAAATTATAATAAATTAGAAGAAAATTACAGCGAAGAAGCTCATTTAAATTTAATAAAATGTACACTTACATCTCTTCAAGTTTTTAATAGAAGGTGACCCGGAGATATAGAGCGAATATTTCTGACTGATTATAATAATAAACAGTTTATGAATACAGCTCCGATCCAAGAATTTCATGAATTAACGGAAAATATTAAAGATTTATCAAAAGAATTTTGTTTAATTCATACCAGAGGAAAATGGGCCAATGATATAAAATTACTAGTACCTCCTGATGTTCAATTATGTATTAATAAATTAATTAAATTAAGAGATCGATTAAATATCAGTTCAAAAAATGAATATTAATTTGCGCTGCCAAAAACTCCTCTACATGCGATTAGGCACCCATCAGCCTATGTATTATTGCCCACTTCCTCCCTCTTCTTTCCCGCTTCGTTGGTGATATATTTTATCACCTAAAGGCAAGGTGATGAGCCGAATCTCTGAATAACAGACAGAGAGTTAAGGTTCGTTCCTTCCTTAAGGACGAGGACCTCAGCAACATTATTCAATTTCAATTTCAAGTTCTCAATCACAAGTTCAAGCTCTCAAGTGCAAATTCAAGGTCCAAAATTCAAATCTCAAGAATCAGCGTCGGAATTCAAACATCAAGTATCAAAATTTAAAAGAGTCTCTTACAAATTCAAGCGAACGATCCAAGGTTCCCACGTATCTCTCTTCTCATGGTAAACAAATATATCGAGAGTAAGCATATTCTAAAATGACATTCATCTTTTCTATATCTTTTCTATTTTTCTCACTATTACCATCAACCAAGCGTTTACTAAGTTCAATTACGTTAACTGCGAACACACAAAAACCTTCTTTGAATCACTTCTTAGCTTCAAACTCGTGGAGACGAAGTGATACAATCCTAAAATTATCCTTCTTTCACCTTACCACAATTATATCACACAGGAAAAATCGAGTCAGGCGGGCAAACGATCCCGAGCTATTAGACTTAAAAGTCTAGGCTCGAAATATCAAAATATATTTTAAATAGTCACGTTTGCTCGACAGAGCTGACGTGACATAAGTGACTGAATTTTTAGTTAAATTAAAGGAAATCTGAAAATTTTCTTTACGTATTATTATAGAGCCCGGGCAACTGAAACCCCTTTATTATATAATATTATGACGTCCGGGGGACCGAAACCCCTTTATTATATAGTATTATGGAGCCCGGGCGATCGAAACCCCTTTATTATATAATATTATGGATCCCGGATACCATAAACCACAATTTTTAGCTGTATTCATTGTTTACTTTGTCAGTGGCAGCCGCCGCTAAGGTTAGACGTGTTTTTTTGAGCTCGGCGATTTTCGTTTGTTAAAAAAAATGAATCAAAGAATTTGTATCAAATTTTGCGTAAAAAATGATATAAAGTGTAACAAAGTGTGTAAAATGTTGACAAAGGCCTATGGTGAGTCCGCTATGAGTAAAACAAGGGTTCAAGAGTGGTATAAGCGTTTCCAAGATGGTCATGAAGACGTTGAAGATGACGAACGCCCCGGACGCCCCAGCACATCAACAATCGATGAAAAAGTGGAAAAAGTGAAAGAAATGGTTTTCAACGATCCACGAATCACAATCAGAGAAGTCACTGATGATGTTGGCATATTGATTGGCTTATGCCACGAAATTTTTTCGAATATTTTGGGTATGAAACGCGTGTCAGCAAAATTTGTTCCAAAATTGTTGAATTTTGAACAAAAACAGCGGCGAATGGAATTTGCTCAGAAGTCACTAAATGAAGTCAACAACGATGCAGAATTGCTAAAACGTGTTATAACAGATGACGAAACATGAGTTTACGAATATGACATCGAAACTAAGGCTCAATCGTCCCAGTGGAGGCATTCTGGATCGCCAAGACCGAAAAAGGCTCGACAAGTGCGGTCGAACGTGAAGGTTACGCTCACTGTGTTCTTTGATTTTAATGGCATAGTGCATCATGAATTCTTGCCACAAGGTCAAACAGTCAATAAGAAGTACTACGTAAAAGTTTAACGCCGTTTGCGTGAAGCAGTCCGAAAAAAACGCCCGAATTTGTGGCAAAATAATTCATGGCTTTTGCACCACGATAATGCACCTACTCACACTTCATTGCTTGTTCGTGAATTTTTGGCCAAAAACAATACATTAACGATGCTTTAGCCTCCATGTTCGTCAGACATGGCTTCGTGTGACTTTTTTCTATTTCCAAAAACAAAGAGAATCTTAAAGGGTCGTCGTTTTACAAGCATAGATGACATTAAAAGTGTATTGCTGAAAGAGCTAAAGGCTATCCCAAAGATCGAGTTTGAGAAATGTTTCGAGGATTGGAAGAAGTACTGGCACAAGTGCATAATATCTAATGGAGACTACTTTGAAGGTGACAACATTAATGTAAACGAATAAATAAATATTTTTTCCAAAAAACGAAAATTCCCGTTATTTTTTCAATACACCTCGTATAATATTGATATTTATTATTTGTATTTGCTTTTTGATTTTATATATCTTGCATTTGAATAAAAATAAAAAAAATATATAATTTTATATATGTATATTTTTATGCGCGTTTTTCATTTGCATGTATTCTATTAATTGTTGAAAATATCAATCGTGTAAAAATAACATAATACTGAGCTTAAAATCTAACGCTTGTATTTGCTTAACTAGATTAATCTTTCGTAATTTTTGTTTTTTATTAAATGATTATCTTGATTATAAAAGGATAAAATGATTCGTTCATAATTTTAAATTATTTTAACTGTCTGTAAATAAAACTATTTGAGCACAAAAAAATGCAGCGAAAATTATTACATTGTGCTTTATCTTTTTATTACTAGAAAAAAAAATGGTTATACATATTGTCATCATATTTTAATATTTTAATAATGAAAAAGAACATAGTCAGGCCTTTCGCGAATTTTAGTAATTAGGAAATTTGCTGTAGTGAAACATTATCGCAGATATTTCCTTAAAAATCTTTTTACATATGTCTGTAATAGTATATATTTTTTTAATAGAAAGACAGTTGCATTATTCGAAGTAAAAGCATAATAAAAGTAAGTTTGAAGATAGCAGCTATTTTCACATAAATATGCATGTATTTTAGGGTTCATTGTTTTAAATAAACTGCTTGTAGTTATTATCAACACTATTAATTTTCATAATAAAGGTATAAATTCGTTATTCAATAGTGTCCATATTCAAGGTAATAAAAATAGAAAAAAAAGAAATTGTTTCACGCAGGTATTTTGTTAAAGAAAAATACGTTACTTTAAAAATTTACCTTAGAATTTTCAGTTATTTAAAAGATTTGCAACTTAATTTCATCGATTAAGTATACTACTATGATTAAAAATTAAGAACAATTTTCAATTTATATTTCGAGGGTTTATCGATTTGACGAAACATTTTTTTAAGTTGTTAGCACTGTGAGAGACATCTGTGTCAAATTTCATGTCAATATATTCATTAGTTTGCAAGTAACGCTCGTTTTTGTGAACATTAAAAAGTGATTTCGGCGATTTTTATAATGTCAGATTTTAGTACGAGGGCAGTCCCAAAAGTACCCGACCCAACAAAGAAAACAGTAAAAAAATTGCGAAAATGTTTTTTATTTTTCAACATATTCTCCTTTCAGTTCGATACACTTTTCCCAACGATGTTCAATAGCTTCGATACCCGCTTTATAGTAGGAACCGTCAAGCTCCTCAAAATACCTATTAACCGCAGACTCTACCTGTTCATTGTTAGCAAATCTTTTGCCACCGAGCCATTTTTTCAAATTCGGAAAAAGAAAATAATCCGAGGGAGCCAAATCTGGCGAATAGGGTGCGTGAGGAAGCAATTCGAACTTCAACTCATTGATTTTAGCCATCGCAATGACGCACGTGTGGACTGGTGCGTTGTCGTGATGAAACAACACTTTTTTTTTCGTTAGATGGGGCCATTTTTTCTTGATTTCATCACTCAAACGCTGCAATAAGGCTGCATAATATACGCCGTTGATTATTTTTTAATTTTCGAGAAAATCAATAAATATTATTCCACGTGCATCTCAGAAAACGGATGCCATGACCTTGCCAGCTGACTGAACTGTTTTTGCTTTCTTTGGAGCCGGTTCTCCCTTTTGAGTCCACTGCTTTGACTACTCCTTGGTCTCAGGTGTAAAATGATGGACCCATGTTTCGTCCATGGTTATGAATCGACGCAAAAACTCGGCTTTATTGCTGCGAACATTGTCAAACACTCGATGGAAACATCCTCACGTTGCTGTTTGTGCTCCATTGTGAGCAAACGCGGCACCCATCTTGCGCACAGCTTTCTCATGTCCAAATTTTCGGACAAAATGCGATGCACAGCACTTATTGAAATGCCTGCCATGTCTGCTATCTCGCGCACTTTTAGTCAACGGTCATCCAATACCATTTTGTGGATTTTCTTCACATTTTCTGACGTAGTGACCTCACTTGGTCGACCACTGCGGTGTTCATCTTGGCAGCTCGTACGACCTCGCTTAAACTCAGCTACCCAATATTTGACCGTTGTAAGCGAAGAAGCAGACTTGCCCAGAGTAGAATCCAACTCGGCTTTGATATCGGTTGGACTTAGACCTTTCAAATGAAAGTATTGTATCACATAACGATGCCCGATTTTTTCCATATTTACAAATTCACTGAGAGCGTTCACTTTGGATGTCTGTAAAAAAAATAATAATAAACGTACCGTTATGAATTTTTCACATTAAATAGTTGAAAGGTGGTATTGTCAATGGCAGTAATTGTTTTTTTAAAACTACCTGTATTTATAAGTCAGGTCGGGTACTTCTGGGACTACCCTCGTAAGCAAAGAAGCTGCATTAAATTTTGTCTTCGGAATGAAATTTGTTGTGCAGAAACGTTCAGGATGTTGCAGGAGGCTTTCGGTAAGCGGACCTTGTCGAAAAGATATGTTTACAAGTGATACAAACAGTTCAAAGAAGGCAGAGACAGCGTCGAAGACAAAGAGCGTTCAGGACGAACATCGACATCAACTGATGAGAAACATATCAAAGAAATCAAAAACCTTGTGCTTAAAGATCGTCGGTTAACAATTAGAGACCTTGTTGATACTATTAGCATTTCATTTAGGTCGATTCGGGCAATTTTGAAAGATTATTTGGGTTTCAAACGCGTCAAATCTTGATTGTTTCCAAAAATACTTAATTTTTTTGAAAAAGAGCGTCGTGTTAATGTGTGCGAAGAGATGCTTTCTGACTACCAGAACGTCATGGAACGCATTATTACGGGAGATGAAACATGGATCTATACCTACGATCCAGAAATAACTGATCGATCGAGCGAATAACGTCCCAAAGATGAAGCAAGACCAAAAAGATCACGTCAAAGTCGTTCAAAAATCAAGGTAATGTAGACAGTTTTCTTCGATTTTCGTGATGTTGTGCATTCAGAATTTTTTCCGGACCTAACTGATAACATGGAAGATTATTTGTTTGTGTGAAGCTAACATTGTTCAGTAAGTCCCGAGACTAACCCAGAGATGGTGCTAGTAGTACCAAACTGGCCACGTTTCCATAAAGTGCGAACCTTTACATGAAACGTGTAAAAATTTCACGTCGATCGGATCACAGACAGCAGAGTTATCGAGGTTAGAGTAAAGTCACTTTGTAATTTGTTTGAAAAATGGAAAAAAGCGAGTTTCGCATGTTGATAAAACATTGTTTTTGAATAGGTAAAAACACCGTAGAAGCCCAGCAATGGCTTGACAAACATTACCCGGACTCCTCTCCATCCAAACCAACGATTTGTCGTTGGTATGCTGAGTTTAAACGTGGTCGTACGGACACAAACGGTGCGGAACGTTCGGGTAGGCCATTGGAAGCCGTTACACAGGAAAATGTGAGTGAAGTGTTAAAAATTGTAATGAAAAATCGCAAAGTGAAGGTCCGTGAGATTGCAGAAATGACACAGATATCATCTGGAAGCGTATTTACAATCCTTCATGAAAAATTGAGCATGAAAAAGGTTTTTTCCAAGTGGGTGCCGCGATTGCTTTCAGTGGAACAAAAACAGCAACGAGTCGACGATTCAGAGAGCTGTTTATCGCTATTTACTCGCAATAAAAAGGATTTCCTGCGTCGATACGTGACCATAGATAAAACATGGATACATCATTTCACTCCGGAGTCGAATCGGCAATCATCTGAGTGGCGCATGGCTGGCGAAAGCCGCCCAAAGCATCCAAAACCGCAGCAGTCTGCTAGCAAAGTCATGGCGTCTGTTTTTTGGGATACACATGGCGTGATTTTCATTGACTACCTGGAAAAAGGTAAATCGATTAACAGTGATTATTATATTGACTTCTTGGTACGTTTGAAGGAGAAGATCGCAGCAAAACGACCGCACATGAAGAAGAAAAAAATTTTTTTTTATCAAGACAATGCACCATGCCACAAGTCCATGAAAAGAATGGCAAAATTGAACGAATTGGGCTTTGATTTGCTTCCCTACCCCCCGTATTCGCCAGATTTAGCCCCCAGCGACTACTGGCTCTTTGCTGATCTCAAAAAAATGCTCCAGGGAAAAAAATTTGGCTCGAATGAGGAGGTCATTGCCGAAACTGAAGCCTATTTTGTAGCAAATGATAAATCCTTCTATAAACATGGTATAGAAATGTTGGAAAGGCGTTGGAAAGATTGTATCACTCTAAAAGAAGATTATATTGATGAATAAAAATGATTTTTGAAAAAAAATGTTGTTTTCGTTGTTAGTCTCGGGACTTATTGAACGATGTGTTATTTGCAAAAAGAGGCCGGAATTGTGACAAAACAGCTCATGGTTTTTGCATCATGATAATGCACTTACTCACACCGCATTGATTATTTGCGACTTTTTGGCCAAAATTCAACTCATATTGTTCCATAACCACCGTATTCACCTGATTTAAGCCTATCATAAGTTTTTTTTTGTATATTTCAGCGTGCGTTTTACTCATACTTGCTTTCTCTTTATTATTTTTTTTTTTTTATTCGTTTAGCGCGGTTCGTGCGAGTGAGAGAGCGCTATCTCTCTTACTCTAGTAGGATGAGTGCGAAAGAGTCACGTTCTCTCTCTCGCACCTGCATAAGGTTAGGCGCGAGCGAGTAAGATGGCCTTTTCTCTCTCACTTCTACAGGCACAGTGCGGGAGAGACGCGTTTTCTCTTGCACTTGCATAGGATACAGCGCGTGCGAGTGGGAAAACGCTTTCTCTCTCACTCTAGTAGTTACAGCGCAGGAGAGATGCGTTCTCTCTCGCACCCATATTGTACGCGGCGCGTGAGTGGGGAGGCCTCTCTCTCTAACTCCTAAGGTTCGCCGCGGGAGAGTTACGGATTCTCTTAGTGGACTCGAAAGTCCACCGCGCGACAGCAGTGAGCTCTTTCCGTTGCGAGAGAGTTGCGGACCCTAGCGCGTAGAGCCCGTTCGCGCAGAGTATCACGCATTTGTGTATCTTTTCATTATATTTATTTTATTTGTTATTCATTTTGTTATATTAACTTGATTGACTATTTAGCTGTTTCGCTTTTGTTTTAATAAATTATATTATTTGTTTTATTTCTCTTCTTTTTTTCTTTTTTTTTTTTTGCTCCTTTTCTATATTATTAATTATTATTTACAGTCTGTCAAGTAAGAGCGTGGTCGACTTCACCGACAGGTAATGAAAGATTTCGCTCTAATTCCTTGGCGAGCCGATAGAGGAAAGCTTTGTCCTTGATGCATTGTCAACAAAGATTCAGTTGTCGTTGATCTCTTGAAAGAGAATCACGTTAAACGCCATGAGTGCTAAGTACGCGTCGCGCTACGAGGCTGTGTTCCTTTGCATCCACCCGAAAGGTCCCAAAATGTCGCAATCAGCGGCTGCTAAATATATGAGAAAGTCGAAGGCATTTGTACAGAAGTAGGTACAGCGATATAAAGTGGCTATAAATATATCGATGATTAACCAGAACGTGGCTCGATAGAAAAAGTGAACAAAAAAGATGAAAAAAAAATAGTGAATCTGTTTTCGCGGAATCCTGCTTTAACACTGCGGCAAGGACAAGCAAAATTAATGGCAAAAGGTTTAGATATACCCTACGAAACTATCCGAACCCATCTTCGTACTCATCATCTGAAATGGCGCAACACAATGAAGAAGCCTCTGTTGACTGAAAAACATGTGACAAAGCGACTCGCTTGGGCATGAGAATATTGATAGAGATTTTGAAAATGTCATTTTTACTTATGAATGTTCTATATGGGCACGTTCTGTCCTCACGCGAGCCTAGTCAACTTCCACCAATAGGCTTGTTCAGCGGACCGTAAAACATGGAATAAAGGTGCATCTTTGGGGCTGCTTCTCAAAGCAGGGATTCGGCACTTTGCACCTCTTAACTGACAACCTAAATGCCGAGAAAATGATAAAAATCTACAAAAAGGCTTTACCGACATCTGCCAAACAATGGTTCATCACAAAAAATGAAGATTGGATTCTGCAGGAGGACAACGATCCTAAACACCGCAGCAAGCTCTGTACTCAGTAGAAGACTCAATCTGGCATCGTTACATTGGATTGGCCGTCGCAGTCGCCCGATGCAAACCCTATTGGAAATGTGTGAGCATATATTAAACGGAAGCTTCGCGGAAGACGCACAGACACTTTGAAGCAGTTGTCTTACGAAATTCGTCGGATCTGGAGATCCTTGCCACTAGAATACGCCGTCAAATTAGTAGAAAGCATGCCTCGGAGATGCCAGGCAATTATTGACGCCGGTGGTGACTGGACACATTCTTGACCGACTTGCATCATTGTTTGTAATGTGTACAATGTATATATAAATATGAAAGTTTTATCAAATAAATTTTTTTATAAATTAACACGACCACGCTCTTACTTGACAGACTGTATTTATTATTCGCGATTTTTAAAATTGTTTTCTTTTTTTTTTTATCTTTCCTTTTTTGCTCTTTTTTACATATAACGTGGGGATTTTAGTCTCCCTCCCGAATACCGCCCTCTCCGAGATTTCAGCTAGCCGGCAAAGACGACACGAGCCGCGCAACGACGATCGCGTGGCGTTGTAACGGGTAGGTTAGGTCCGAAAGACGGCTTCTCGTGCTTAGACCAAGGAGCAAAGTCGTTCAAGGCTTTAACGGCCAAGAAGGAGGCGCTGCGGATAGGTTTCGCGTCTCTCGCGAATTGCGCGTCACCCTAGGTTAATTGCTTCGGTGGTCGTTTACCATTAAAACTGCCACCCCGTTACAATATACAGTCTGTCAAGTAAGAGTGTGGTCGTGTTAATTTATAAAAAAATTTATTTGATGAAACTTTCATATTTATATATACATTGTACACATTACAAACAATGATGCAATTCGGTCAATAATGTGTCCAGTCACCACCAGCGTCGATAATTGCCTGACATCTCCGAGGCATGCTTTCTACTACTTTGACGGCGTATTCTAGTGGCAAGGATCTCCAGATCCGACGAATTTCGTAAGACAACTGCTTCAAAGTGTCTGTGCGTCTTCCACGAAGCTTCCGTTTAATATATGCTCACACATTTTCAATAGGGTTTGCATCGGGCGACTGCGACGGCCAATCCAATGTAACGATGCCAGATTGAGTCTTCCACTGAGTATAGAGCTTGCTGCGGTGTTTAGGATCGTTGTCCTCCTGCAGAATCCAATCTTCATTTTTTGTGATGAACCATCGTTTGGCAGATGGCAGTAAAGCCTTTTTGTAGATTTTTATCATTTTCTTGGCATTTAGGTTGTCAGTAAAGAGGTGCAAAGTGCCGAATCCCTGCTTTGAGAAGCAGCCCCAAAGATGCACCTTTATTCCATGTTTTACGGTCCGCTGAACAAGCCTATTGGTGGAAGTTGACCAGGCTCGCGTGAGGACAGAACGTGCCCATATAGAACATTCATAAGTAAAAATGACATTTTCAAAATCTCTATCAATATTCTCATGCCCAAGCGAGTCGCTTTGTCACATGTTTTTCAGTCAACAGAGGCTTCTTCATTGTGTTGCGCCGTTTCAGATGATGAGTACGAAGATGGGTTCGGGTAGTTTCGTAGGATATATCTAAACCTTTGGCCATTAATTTTGCTTGTCCTTGCCGCAGTGTTAAAGCAGGATTCCGCGAAAACAGATTCACTATTCTTTTTCCATCTTTTTTGTTCACTTTTCCTATCGAGCCACGTTCTGGTAAATCATCGACATTTTTAGCCACTTTATATGGCTGTATCCACTTCTGTCAAATGCCTTTGACTTTTTTATATATTTAGTAGCCGCTGATTGCGACATTTTGGGACCTTTCGGGTGGATGCAAAGGAACACAGCCTCGTAGCGCGACGCGTACTTAGCACTCATGGCGTTTAACGTGATTCTCTTTCAAAAGATCAACGACAACTGAATCTTTGTTGACAATGCATCAAGGACAAAGCTTTCCTCTATCGGCTCGCGAAGAAATTAGAGCGAAATCTTTTATTACCTGTCGGTGAAGTCAACCACGCTCTTACTTGACAGACTGTATTGTATATTTACTGACATTCCAGCTATGAGCTAATTAAATTAGTTGTTTATAAACATTCTTAGAAGACGCGCAAATTAATTCAATAATTATTTTCGTTTATTCAGCGTGTTGCACTACTGACTTATACTATAGCGATATTGTCGCACGTTGTAAACGGGTCATAATCTCCGTGCAATCAGCTGTTAACAACTATTTTATATTTAAACATTAATAATGAATATTTAACAATAATTAAGCTATGTGCTAATTAAAATAATTGTTTATAAACGTTCTTAGAAGGTGTGCAAATTAATTTAACAATTATTTGCGTATATTCAGCATGTTGCACTCTTTACTGATTTTCTACGGATATAGTTGCACGTTGTTAAAGGGAGGTAATTTCCATGTGATCAGGTGTCAATAATCATTTTATTTTTAAACATGAATAATGAATATTTAATAACAATTGAGCTGTGTGCTAACTTAAATTATTGTTTAGGAACGTTTCCACAAGGTTTGCAAATTAATTTAACATTTATTTTCGTTTATTTAACGTGTTTTGTTATTGAAAAATTTGAATGTTATACTTTTCGTGCGTTTGACGCAAGCTCGCATTTAGACATACGTCTGAGCGCATGCGCACAATTTAAAATTTTGGTTGAAGTTCTGTTTAGTCTGCTTTTTTTAAAATAATTAAAAATTTAAGATTTAATGAGTGTGCAAATTAAAATGATTAATAATAATTAATGATTTGACGAGGTGCGCAAACTAAAAGAGATCATATTCTTTGAAATATCATTTTAATATAGCATATGTTTCACTTGTGCTTTTTGTTCACAAAGAAATTATGATAGATGTGCGAATAAAATAAATGGCATAACGGAAATGTGCAAATTAAAAGACGTGATTGGGTATAGTTTTTTACTGCAAAAGGCACAATTTCCAGACTTAGGTGTAGTAGGTTCCTTCCGTGGCATTTTATTCTATGAAATTTACTACAAATCGTGACACAAATATATTTTGGAATATGTTATCCTCAGATTGCGCAGTATCGGACAAAGCAGGTGATAAGCTTCTAGATTTTTCAGGAAACATAGACGAATCAACTGAAACAAAAGAAACTATTCAAAAATTAAGAGGCCTTATTTCAACAAAGGTTACATGCTTTATATCGACAATTGGTATTCTTCTCCAGAGTTAGCAGAATTTTTGCACAAAAAAGAGACAGGATTATGTAGTTCGATAAAAAAAAGCAGTTGAAAAAATTTAAACACAAAATTCCACATGATATGATGTAGATGATCGTAAAGTGACAAGACAAAAAGAAAGTATACATGATTATATAAGTGCACAAATTCAAATATTCAAAGATGGGAAAAAGAAATTGGCAAATTAGAGAAGGGAGAATAAAACCATTATGCATAATTAATTACAATAAAAAATATGGGAGGAATAGGCTTGATTGACGAACAACTATCATCGACCGAGACTGTGTGGAAGTCAAAGAAGCGGTACAAAAAGTTATTTCTTCACTTGCTCGATATGGACCATATAAATGCACATGCATTGTACGACATAAATGATACAAGATTGTCTTTTTCTGCTTTCAGAATAAAAATAGTTGAAAAGATGAGCTAAATGTACAGTCTGTTAAGTAAGAGCGTGGTCAATTTCACTGACAGGTAATAAAAGATTTTGCTCTGATTCCTTCGCGAGTCGATAAAGGAAAGCTTTGTCCTTGATGCATTGTCAACAAAGATTCAGTTGTCGTTGATCTCTTGAAAGAGAATCACGTTAAACGCCATGAGTGCTAAGTACGCGTCGCGCTACGAGGCTGTGTTCCTTTGCATCCACCCGAAAGGTCCCAAAATGTCGCAATCAGCGGCTGCTAAATATATAAAAAAGTCAAAGGCATTTGACAGAAGTGGATACAGCCATATAAAGTGGCTAAAAATGTCGATGATTTACCAGAACGTGGCTCGATAGGAAAAGTGAACAAAAAAGATGGAAAAAGAATAGTGAATCTGTTTTCGCGGAATCCTGCTTTAACACTGCGGCAAGGACAAGCAAAATTAATGGCCAAAGGTTTAGATATATCCTACGAAACTACCCGAAACCATCTTCGTACTCATCATCTGAAATGGCGCAACACAATGAAGAAACCTCTGTTCACTGAAAAACATGTGACAAAGCGACTCGCTTGGGCATGAGAATATTGATAGAGATTTTGAAAATGTCATTTTTACTGATGAATGTTCTATATGGGCACGTTCTGTCCTCACGCGAGCCTGGTCAACTTCCACCAATAGGCTTGTTCAGCGGACCGTAAAACATGGAATAAAGGTGCATCTTTGGGGCTGCTTCTCAAAGCAGGGATTCGGCACTTTGCACCTCTTTACTGACAACCTAAATGCCGAGAAAATGATAAAAATCTACAAAAAGGCTTTACTGCCATCTGCCAAACGATGGTTCATCACAAAAAATGAAGATTGGATTCTGCAGGAGAACAACGATCCTAAACACCGCAGCAAGCTCTGTACTCAGTGGAAGACTCAATCTGGCATCGTTACATTGGATTGGCCGTCGCAGTCGCCCGATGCAAACCCTATTGAAAATGTGTGAGCATATATTAAACGGAAGCTTCGTGGAAGACGCACATACACTTTGAAGCAGTTGTCTTACGAAATTCGTCGGATCTGGAGATCCTTGCCACTAGAATACGCCGTCAAATTAGTAGAAAGCATGCCTCGGAGATGCCAGGCAATTATCGACGCCGGTGGTGACTGGACACATTATTGACCGAATTGCATCATTGTTTGTAATGTGTACAATGTATATATAAATATTAAAGTTTCATCAAATGAATTTTTTTATAAATTAATACGACCACGCTCTTACTTGACAGGCTGTCAAATTTCAGAAAGATTCGAGCATTCTAACTGTACTTTTCCATGCCTTTTAACTTACTACGTGAGCATGCTTATTCACTCTAGCCGCTGTGTCTGCCTAGGCGGGTGTACGGCTGACCTTGCCTCCCCCTCCGTATTTTTATGTACAGCTCTTGACGTTCAAAAGATGTTGAAACTTATCTATGAGGATTTGACGAGAGACGATTTGCTCCGAAGATCTCTCGGCAGCACACCCAGAACAACAATGAAAGCTATAACAAATGTGTCTGGACTATTGCATCAAAACACAGTTTCAATGGAAGAGAAATTGTGGAAATTGCGTGATATCTTGCAGTCTGTATTTTTAATAAAGGGTACAAACTCGTATAAAAAATAATGGATGTAATGGATATTAAAATCGGCCGATGTGCTCAGTTTTTTGTCGAGGCATGCGATATCCAGCGCATAAGCACGGCGAACAAACATGCATCGGAGGTTTCTTAAGAGGGCGAAATAAAGCGTGAAAAAGCTTAATTAAAAGAGATTGTATTCCTGGAAGAACAAGAAGGAGTATTGTCCAGGAATCGCTGATTAAGACAGTCACCCCGTGTGACGGTCAATTTTTTTAGCTTTTTTTGGGATTTTTTTGAGGAACAATAAAAATATAGAAGTTTTAGCTTCTTACTATAGATTTATTAACATTTCAACAGTAAGTCAGACAATTTTCAGGCTAGAATCTTCATCAGAATCTGTGTTGCACTACTCCAAAGGCACCCATCTCGAAAAAAAGTGCGTTAACAGCCTCCATAATTCCGGCTGATCGGCTTATCTGAATTTAAAAAACTAACGGCATTCAATCTGTAAAACTGCTGTTAGTGAATGAACTAGAATCATTCGATAATATTAAAAATCAAATAATTGACATGGTTTTAAAAATTAATTTTTAAATTTCATGATTTTTTTGGATCATTTTGTTATGAAAAAAAAAAAACGGCTTGGAATTTTTGCATTATGTTAGTTTAATCGACAACTATACCTGTGATAAATCTGCCATTGAAATTTAAAAGAAATTGATCTAACCGTTTTTGAGATATCACGGAGGTGGGTTTTTTGAGATGGGTGCCTTTGGAGTAGTGCAACACACATTCTAATGAAGATTTTGGTCTGAAAATTGTCTTTCTGTTGAAATGTTAATAAATCTATAGTAAAAAGTTAAAACTTCTAGATTTTTATTGTTCCTCAAAAAAAAAATGCAAAAAAAAGCTAAAAAAATGGCCGTCACACGGGGTGACTGCCTTAAGCGCGGATAAGATTTTTTAACGATTTAAAAAAAAAAAACCTTTAAATGCATTCTTCTCGAAGCAACGTCTTTACACTGCTTGTTGAAAAAATCTTAGAAACTGCTGAACCGATCCTTATGAAATTTTAACCACATATTCTGTGCACTTATCAATATATCTCGTTTTAGAATTCTTGCAAAATTTTAATTTTTACTATATTTCTTTTGTAAATAACAGTATAAAAAATCTCTTTTTTATTTTTTTTTTCATCATAATTTTTTTTGTTTTGCAGATAAATGAATGATTCTGCTATGGGATATAGCTATAGTTATTCTAAATCTAAAACAATTTGATTTTTCTTTTTCAGATGATTCGTCTTCGAGATTTTAGCAATAGTGCACAACTAGCTGCTTTTCGAATAGCTCTGTGTAGCCGTCGTTTTTATACATAAAAAGTGTTCTAAATGAATAAAAACATTTTTTTTTATAATTTAAGACTGTTTTTATCAAGTCTTTCGAGTTTTGGATCAATAAATATAATTGTATTCTTAATGAAAATTCTCAAAAATTGCTTTTTTTCTATGCGTCTGAAGTAGAATGACTTCAATTTTTTTTCGTGTTCTTTTTTTATAAAAGTAAAAATCATTAAATTTTTTAACAATTCAAATTATTTAAGAAAATTAATTTAATATTTTTAATTTGAAATAATTTAATTTTTTGAATAAACAATTAATATGAAGAAAAACTTTGAATTTTGCAATTTTAATATTAAGTTTATTTATTTCATTAAAATAAATCATCAAGAGGCGCGCTAGCTCCTCGTTGGCAAGTAGCAGTATACTACTGTGATCAAAAAGTAAGGTGAATTTGTTTATAAAATGTAAATTCTTTATTTATTCTTCCAAATCAATTTCATCCCCTTCAAAGTTATCCCTGTCCGATAAAACGCACTTTTGCCAACGCTTTTTCCAGTCCTTAAAACAGTCGAAATAGTCTTTTTCCGGTATAGCCTTCAAGACCTTCTTCGATTCGGTTTTTATCTCTTCAATCGTGTCAAAACGGCATCTCCGCATTGACCTTTTGAATTTGCTGAATAGCCAGAAGTCGCACCGAGCCTAATCAAGCGAAGACGGTGGTTGCGGAACGATATGAGTCGAGTTTTTGGCAAAAAAGTCGCGAAGAACCAATGCAGTATGACATGGTGCATTATCGTGATGAAGGAACCAAGAGTTGTTCGCCCATAATTCCGGCCGTTTCAGACGAATAGCTTCACGCAAACGACGCATAACGCTCAAATAATATTTTTTGTAGAGAGTTTGGCCCGGCGAAAGGAATTCATAGTGCACGACACCACGATAATCAAAGAAAACTGTCAACATGACCTTGATTTTCGATCGACTTTGCCGTGGTCTTTTCGCTAGCTCACGATTAGAGCGGTCGTGGGCCTACAAGACGCGAAAAGACAAAAATGGCGCGTAGCACGCGTCACGGTCGCACACACACAGCTGGGAAGGATACGGGGACGATTCGTTGCAGGGATGCCTCCTGGTAACACCCGCTGCACCTGGGTGCACTTACCAGATATTCTATTCACGCCTCGAATACTACAATAACGGTTTTCCCGCTCTCGCACGCTCGTTCCGTTTTTACTCTCAAAGACGGATACGGAGTCGAACTGCTACTGCTACTTTTCGCGACTATCGCACCGGACGGAATGAACGAGAAGCTCCGGCGTGGCACTTTCGCGAGCGCGGCTTTTAGATAATCGTTCTGCGCCGACGTAACGTACGTGTAAAGTACGTTACGCGACGCAGCCACCACGCGCGCTCAGCGCTGTCGGCAGTTGACATTACTGCTCGCCAGCAGCGCTTGTTTAGGTTATCCGCTTGCAAGTGCCAGTGTTGTTGTGTTTCTTCTCCGGAGAGGCGGGAATCTACCTCCGATGTCCAGGGAGTCCAGGTAAGTCGACGCGTTCCATGGCTGGTAGGCATCGACTAATTTGCTTCTTCTTTCTCTTTTCAGATGCGGCAGTACGGCTGATCAGCAGCTGGCGAATCGAGCGATGAGCGGTGGAGAAAGCGAAGCAGCGGTGTAGGGGACAGCGATGGCCTGCTCGCAGCGGCAGCGAGGCCACGCTATTAGACACTTCCAGATGCGTAATTACTTGCACTGAAAGGCTGTGCTTATGTGTTCTTGCTTGTCTTCTAACCTCTTCTTCCACTTTCCTATGATGTTGCGTGACAGCTTGTACTTTCCTTCCAAGGTACACTTGCTACTACTATTTTCTTCCTTGTTTAATTGCTCTCTGGGAGGTTGCAGGTACGGGGACCACTACCAGGACAGGAAGGACTTTGGAAAGAAACCCTGCTGCAGTGTGTGCGAGCACTGCCATGACTAGCCAGGGGCTCCTGAGACTGGCCCCTCGCTGGAGCCTTTACTTGAGCTCGAAGCCCCTGTACCTGGGGAAGGTAAAGTATGCACAGCCCTGCATGGCTGTTAGTTAGGGTTAGCGTGGCAGTCCTGCGAGACTGCCACGATTGTAAAAAAAGGATAAAGCAGGCTACGAGGCGCGTACAAGCTGTGTATTAGCCTTCTCATGTAACTAGTGCAAAAACACCACGTCACAATATATATATATATATATATATATATATATATATATATATATATATATATATATATATATATATATATATATATATATATATATATGTATATATAGGGTGTACAACTTTGCTGCCGCCGTTTTTTTTTCCAAAATTCGAAGCTTTATTGTAAAAAACTGGTTATACATTTTTGATTCAAAGTATTGTCCATCGCTGGCCACTACTTTCTCCCATATTTCGGGCAGCATATGAATCCCGCGTTGAAAAAACTGGTCATCTCTTGAATCGATCCACGAATCGATCCAATTTTTTACTTCTTCATAAGACGGGAAGTGCTGGTCAGCCAGGCCGTGTACCATTGATCGAAACAAGTGATAGTCCGAGGGAGCAACGTCTGGAGAATACGGTGGGTGGGATAGAACTTCCCATTTCAAAGTTTCCAAGTATGTCTTGACCACTTTTGCAACATGGGGTCGAGGATTGTCATGCTGTAAAATTACTTCATCATGTCTCTCGTTATATTGCGGCCGTTTATCTTTCAATGCTCGGCTCAAACGCATAAATTGCGTTCGATAATGATCGCCTATGATTGTTTCAGTCGGTTTTAACAACTCATAATACACTACGCCGAGCTGCTCCCACCAAATACTGAGCATGACCTTGGAACCGTGAATATTCGGTTTGGCCGTTGACATGGAAGCATGGCCGGGATATCCCCATGATTTTCTGCGCTTGGGAATATGGTAGTGAACCCATTTTTCGTCCCCAGTTACAATGCGATGCAGAAATCCCTTCCATCTTTGCCTTGCAAGCAGCTGTTCACAAACGCACAAACGCCGTTCAACATCTCTTGGCTTCAACTCGTACGGCACCCAATTTCTTTTTTTCTGAATCATTCCCATGACTCTCAGGCATTTTGAAATGGCTTGTTGTGTCATTCCAAATGATCCTGCCAATTCTTGTTGCGTTTAACACGAGTCTTGATCAAGTAATGCCTCCAATTCTGCATCTTCGAAAACCTTCTTTCTTCCACCGCCATGCTGGTCTTCGACGTTAAAATCGCCGTTCTTGAAGCGTTGAAACCACTCTCGGCACGTTCTTTCAATAATAGCGGCCTCATCATAGGTATTTGAGAGCATTCGATGAGCCTCAGTCGCAGATTTCTTCATATTAAAGCAGAAAATTAGAACCTTCCGCAAATGACGAGAATTTGGCTGGTAAGCTGACATGTTTAATCGAGAATAACTTTATGATGCAGACACAAATCGACTAATATTTCGATGGCGTTATGTTAACAAATACCTAAGCTTATTGTATGACATCTATGATCTATTTATTTCAACTACTACTTACCGCTACAGCCATCTATTGCAAAACGGCGGAAGCAAAGTTGTACACCCAATATATATTCTGTTAATCCGTTTGCTGGGGTTTTTTTTTATTGATGAAATGGTGTCCACTTTTTGGGTTGTTTTGACGCCGAACCAATTGACTGAAGTAAAAAAAAAAGAAGAGAAGAAAAAAGAGAAAAAAAAAAATTTATACGATTGGCTTTACTTCTATTAATAAAAGGAAAATTTATCAAAAAGTTAAAACACAAAAAAAAGTTAATCTAAAACGCCGTTAATTTAAAAAAACAAAAAGAGAAAGAAAAGAACGAAAAGGAAATTTCGGTTAATTATGAGCTTGGAAATTCGAATGGGAGGGGGCCGTAAATAAATAGCCTTGTTTGAACAAAAGCGTTTTTTATTCGGTTAATTTCCTGGTTACGAATCGCTGGTTTGGCTCAATGTGACGGATATTTTTTTTTATTTCGTTTTCTGTGCTCGCCTTCTCTTTTCTCAGGATTTTGTAGTTTAGCGTCACCTTGTGAATGCATGTGGTGCAGAGGCCCAGGAATTCGCCGTGCCGATAGCGCAATGACTTGATTCTCTCGTCCAGTCAGGGGGGACTTTAAATGATTCGATTTGCTTTGCGACAAACGCCTCCAACCTCTGGATGCGTTCCGCGCGGTCTTCTCATGAGTCTTCACTGGAACCCAATGCTGTTGGCGAGCTTCCTCAAGCGCTCGGAAATAACGTTTCCGCTGCCGTGAGTTAGCGTTCTTTTTCAGGGAAGAAAGTTCTTTCTGCTCAGATTCCATGTACCCTGAGGTAAAATATCCTTGATTTTCCGTAGGCTCTTGGCCGGTGTTGATGTTCACTAAAGAAGAGAAAAAAGAAGGTATGAGAGAAAAAAAAGTTAAAAAAGAAAATAATTAATATATAGTTGAGAGAAGGAAGAAAGAAAAAGAAAAAGTGAGAGAAAATTTTATTACGAAGTTGGAAGCTTTACTCGTCGATATTTTTAATCAGGCTAATCGCAAGGTGAGGTCCGTTATGTTATCCTAGGCTTTATAAACTCAATCACCTATGACTTCTAGGTTTTCACGGAGGTTTGCTTGTTCTTGCCTAACTTCAGTGAATTTTCCTTTGGTGGTCGCCCTGTCCTTGAGGTAGCCTGCGGTGAGCCACCCTAGGAACTTTCTAACCTTCCGTTGCTTTTCGACTAACCAAACCGTCTTGCAGTAATTTCGGTAGATCTGCTTGTTATTTATTTTTATTGTCCGCGCTGTGAGAGATGTTCGACTATTAATTTGTCGACCACCGCATTGGTTTCTCTCAGCGTGGCTCAAGCTTCTCCTACCGTCCTCTCCAAGGAAATTACTCGGTCGGTTGATTCAGAGAGCAATCAATATATATATATATATATATATATATATATATATATATATATATATATATACTATCTGTCAAAAAAGTACCGGGAATTCATAAATAAAACATTTTTACGTTAAATAATTAAAATTTATTGGGTCGCCTTCAAAATAGGCTCCATTTGCTCCGATGCATCTATGCCAACAGCACTTCCAATCATCGAAACATTTTTTATAGGCGCTTTCCGAGATGGCCTTCAGCTCACGCGCCGAATTTTGTTTTATGGCTTCAATCGACTGAAAACGGGTGCCACGGAGCGGCAATTTAAATTTTGGGAAGAGGAAGAAGTCACATGGAGCCAAATCCGGCGAATACGGTGGTTCTTCAAGCGTGTTCATTGAGTTTTTGGCGAGAAAGTCGGTCACAATCGTAGCTCGGTGAGACGGCGCGTTATCGTCGTGCAAAATCCACGAGTTGTTCGCCCACAAATTTGGCCGCTTCTTACAGATACGCTCACGCAAACTTTTCATAACGCCTAGGTAATAATCTTTGTTTACCGTCTGACCATCTGGAACCAATTAGTAGTGCACCACGCCACGGATATCGAAGAAAACAATGAGCATCACCTTCACTTTTGAGCGGCTTTTGGCGTGGTTTTTTCGGTTTTGGCTCGTTTTTTTTGTGCACCCACGTTTCGTCACCAGTTCTGATGCATTCCATGAATGCGGGATCGGAATTGGCGCGATCCAGCATGTCCGAAATGACCTGTTCGCGATAGCGTTTTTGAAGAAAATTAAGCTCTTTTGGAACGAGTCTTGCGGCCACCTTTCTCATGCCCAAAATATCAATTAAAATTGTACGTGTGGACTCGTGGGATATTTCAAGCTCATGTGCTATCTCTCTCAAGCTGATATGACGGTTTTCAAGCACCATTTCCTTAATTTTATCGACGTTATCTGCGGTCGAAGCCGTCAATGGGCGTCTAGAACGTGGCAAGTCTTTAACGACATCACGACCCTCCTTAAAGGCTTTGTACCACTCATACGCACGGGTTTTCGATAGTGCTTTATCACCAAAAGCCTTTTGCAACATTTTCAATGCATCGGCACACGAAATTTCATTCGCAACACAAAATTTTAGACTAATTCTTTGTTCAACGTAATTACTTATTGTAAAAAATCGGCACGCACTATTGACATCGACTGACTTAACCAGCTACTGTAAACACACTCATTGACAGATTCCGCTCAAACTTGGCATAGTCATTAAGGACAGTTGTACCAACCTAGAAAAAAAAATTTTACCTTCCTAAATTGCCCTGCCAGATTTGAATTGACAATTCCCGGTACTTATTTGACAGAATGTATTATGCTGGCTCAGTTCCCCATAGTTCAGTGGGATCATCTGTGTTAATGTATGTATATGTGTTTATTATTCGTCCATTATTCCTACCTTATTATTATTTTTAATTTATCTTTAGATTTTTCAGGGCTCTCGCTAAATTGTCAATAATTTTGTAACGCCGGTACACGACCTCTGTTGTTTTTTATCTCAGCCGATAAGGTTGCTCCCTACCTTTCCAGCCCCCGGTCGCCATTAAAAAAAAAACATATCGACCGCCGCATCGATCCACACCCAAGTGCTCCACCACGATAAAGCCTCTCTCCACATCCTACGTGACGCACCCTACACCGACCCAAACCATTGTGAAATCTAGCTTAAGCGCAGGCCAAGAGTTTGCCAGTCTCTTAAAATACACAGTATGTCAGAAAAGTTCCTGAACTTATTTTGTAGCGCGTGTACTAGTGGCGCCACCTCTTGGACGACGCCGGTACTATGTTGCTACATTCCTCTGGAGTGTCTGAGAATTTTTTCACCAGTATCTGTTCATCAGTTTCCGAGATAGACGTGCTAAGTGAACGTGTGTTTAGTACCCCGGTGCAAGCTCTACGATGGATGAGAAATTTGAACATCGTGGTGCAATTAAATCCTGCTATAAATTTAAAAAAACTTTCGCGGAGACGAAAAAAATGATCGATTCGGCTTACGGTGAAGGTGTAGTGTCGCCTACAACTGTTTACACGTGGTTCAGTCGGTTGAAGAAGGGTACAGATTCGTTAGAAGATGACGAGAGAAGCGGCCAGCCGTCAACAGCTGTTACCGACGAAAACGAGGCTTGCGTGCGCGCGCTACTAAAACAGGATTGCCACATGTCTCTCAGAATGTTGGCAGACGAACTGAACATGAGCAAGGATAGCGTCGCGTTGATTTTAAAAGAAAAAATGAACCGTAGGAAGGTCTGCTCTCGATTTGTTCTGCACTTTCTCACACCAAAGCAGAAAGAAACTCGCATCCAATGTTGTCAAGATTTTATCGAGACATGCGACACCACTCTGGGTTTTCTAACCTCAATTGTGACTCGAGACGAGACTTGGTACTCTCAATACGATCCTTCCACAAAGCGCCAGTCATCCGCTTCGCTCAGTCCGGGCCGTGCGAGGCCTCAAAAAGTGCGCCAACAAAAATCACGGGTAAGACGATGCTTATCGCTTACTTCGACTCCAAAGGCCTGATACACAAAGAATTTGTGCCCCCAAACACCACCGTGAATGCTGCGTATTACGTAGAGGTGTTAAAACGTCTGAAGCGCCTGATTAATCGCATCAGGCCCGAGTTCAAGGAACCGGGATCGTGGAGTTTGCTGGATAACAATGCGCCTGCTCATTCTTTGAACATTGTGAAGCGTTATCTCGCCGAAAATCAGATCCCACGCATCAATCACGCCCCATACTCGCCAGATCTGGCTCCAGCCGAGTTTTTCCTATTTTCCAAGCTAAAAATGGCCTTGAAAGGACGATTTTTTGAAGATGTACCGAGCATTCAAGCGGCTTGCACCGAGCGTCTCACAACGATAACTTCAGAGGAGTACCAGAGAGCCTTCAAATCACTCATGGAGCGCTCAAATGAGTGTATATCTACGGAAGGGGACTATGTTGAAAGTTAACTAGAATAAATTACTTTAGATATAATTTTCGATTTTTTATTTTAAAAGTTCGGGAACTTTTCCGACATACTGTGTACATGTAATAATTATATAAAAATAAGTGCCATCGTTGAACATAATTTAATTATGTTTTATTTCAAATAACGCAATGCCTTTTTTTCTGATTTTATTAAAAAAAAATATATATATATTGTGACAGGTGGCTTATCGAGATTAGACCACCTGCCATGTAGTGCGAGGCAGAGTTCGCGGCGCGACTCTGACGAACGGAAAAGGCGCTATCGATCAAGGAATCGATAGTGCTACGCGGGAAAAAGGATTAGCGAGAGGGGAAGGAGGAGCCCTCCCCTCAAGCCTTCTTCTCGTCCGAGCCATTCATCGTGCCGCACGCGTTTTAATTATTAGAGAATTTCTCCGCTTTTCCGCTAGCGTTTTCCGTCTTTAAGTAGCAGCTTTCGAGAGGACGATTCCCAAAACTGTACCGAAAAATAGTAAGTGGCCACTTCCCGACATAATTAGTCCGCGAGTAATTATATTCCCGCGAGTAATTTAGTTTTCCTGATGCGTGTGCGATCGCGTCAGGTATATAGCTATAGGAAGCGAATACGCGCGAGACCGCATAAAATCATTTTCGAGTAGGCCGTGCGAGTGCGAGTAAGAGGATCGATCTCTCTCTCGCACGATCATAGAATAGGCGTACGAGTGAGAGAAAGCCACTCTCACCTGTACGAACATTAAGCACACAGTTGAGCGAGAGGAATGAGCTCTCTCGCTCAACCATAGACTGCATAGTCGATTGAGAGAACCGCTCTCACTCGAACAGTCATAGACTACGTCGGTATAGAGGGAGAACTGCTCTCTCTATATCAGACGTCCATAGACTACACGTGTGTGTAGCTGCGCGGAGTGAATAAGGTGCGCATGCGCAGTGCGCACCTCGTGCATTAGTATTGAGCGTGAGGCAATACTAATTGCTCTTCACTCTAAAGGGCCTCTACGCGATAACTATTCTTGTATGTTTTTGTTGAATTTTTCATTTAATCAGCTTTTAGCACTAGCTGGTGTATTTTTATTCAGTTACTTTCCTGCAGCTTCCCTATCCCGAATACCGCCGCCTCCGCGGCTGTGTCAATCTAGCATTAGCACACAAACTGAGCAGCCGAGCCCGGTGGGAGCAACACCGGCAGCGGGGCATTAGGCAAGGCCCCTTACACACTATAATAAAAGCAGGACCAGAGGGAGGTCCTGCGTTGCCTACGGGCCGTAACCAATTACACCCGTTACAATATATAACAATGTTATTGTAAACTCAGTAGACCATTATAAAAAAAATTAAAATAATAATTTTGTATAATTGAATAAATACAGAGAAATTCGTATAGATTATTAACAACAAATAAAATCAACGATATTGTGAACAAAATTAAAAGTAAAAACAATATAAAAAATAGCGATAGGATTAAGAAATTGAAACAAATTAAGAAAAGCTAATATAAAATAAATTACGAATATGTTCAAGAGCGAAAGACAATATACGAAGTGGGTTCAATGCCGCGAAATAACAAGGGCATTGAACTTAAAACTCGAAACAATCGTCGTATATTCTATGTAATACTATTTATTGCAATCTAAGTAGAATTTAAGCATAAAAAAAAGTAAAAGATAAAAGGCGAGCACTGAAATGATTTTATACAGAAAAAAAATAACACATTCGACAAACAAGTAGAAAAAAAAAAAAATAAATTTGAATTAAGAAAAAAGTTATTGTACATAGGTCATACAAAACCAGTAGCCCGAGATAGTCAAAATTCTATGAAGTTCCATCAGGGTTACTGGGTAAATAAAAAACAAAATAACCATTAAATTTACATAAATACGTAGATAAAGAGAGTACACAAAAAGTTACTAAAAAAACAATCAACGAAATAAATTATTTGTACATATAAAGCGAACCAAAAAGGATAAAAAAACTTGTAAACGATAAAACAGCTCGAAATTTGCGAAAATCACGACATTGTTATACATGTAAAGACGTGACCACATCTCAGCTAGAGAATAAGAAAAATACATCTTTTAAAATATTGTAATTTATTAAATAATTGTTAATAGAAGCTTATAGAACTTTGCATCAGCCAAGGGTCGGCGAGAGTATAGAAAGCCGAGCTCGACAAGGCAAACGCCATTTGATTTCAGGTATTCTGAGACGACAGTCAAAGATTAAGAGTTTTTAATGTAAGAATATTTAATAATAAATTTAAAATTTTAAATTCAAATTAAATTTTTTTTTTTGAAAAACCTATGTGTGAAATCAAGGCAAACTAAAGCAAAATTACATGACTTCCAATCGAGGGCATTTTGCAAGTGATGCAGATGTCCAAGTATTGGTAATGTAATTTTTAAACTCAATGGTTCTATGCTTTTTCTAAAAAGGATATAATCTTTGACTAAACCGAAAATTTTCAGGCGTATCGGCACTGTGTTTGATTGCACCGAGATCGGGTGTAAAAAATTGAAAATTTAAAAAAAAAAAAAACAAAAAAGAATAATAAAGAGAATAAACCGCACGCGAATTCTACTAGCGAATTAGTGTGGCTGGTTTAACACCTATGTATTAGTCTGCTACGATAATGCATTTGCTAGCAAGTACATAGGTATAGTCATCTTTGAAGTTAAACTCTTCAAATGCCAAACATAAACATTCGCAGGTCAACGACCATAGTGTCGTCTCTCTTTAAGACGTCACGTATTGGCGTATGATCTAAGATTTTGTAATTAAGAGCGTGGTCGACTTCACCGACAGGTAATGAAAGATTTTGCTCTAATTCTTTCGCAAGCCGATAGAGGGAAGCTTTCTTTGTCCTTGATGCATTGTCAACAAAGATTCAGTTGTCGTTGATCTTTTGTAAGAGAATCACGTTAAGCGCTATGAGTGCTAAGTACGCGTCGCGCTACGACGCTGTGTTCCTTTGCATCCACCCGAAAGGTCCCAAAATGTCGCAATCAGCGGCTGCTAAATATATGAGAAAGTCGAAGGCATTTGTACAGAAGTGGATACAGCCATATAAAATGGCTAAAAATGTCGATGATTTACCAGAACGTGGCTCGATAGGAAAAGTGAACAAAAAAGATAAAAAAAGAATAGTGAATCTGTTTTCGCGGAATCCTGCTTTAACACTGCGGCAAGGATAAGCAAAATTAATGGCAAAAGGTTTAGATATATCCTACGAAACTATCCGAACCCATCTTCGTACTCATCATCTGAAATGGCGCAACACAATGAAGAAGCCTCTGTTGACTGAAAAACATGTGACAAAGCGACTCGCTTGGGCACATGAGAATATTGATAGAGATTTTGAGAATGTCATTTTTACTGATGAATGTTCTATATGGGCACGTTCTGTCCTCACGCGAGCCTGGTCAACTTCCACCAATAGGCTTGTTCAGCGGACCGTAAAACATGGAATAAAGGTGCATCTTTGGGGCTGCTTCTCAAAGCAAGGATTCGGCACTTTGCACCTCTTAACTGACAACCTAAATGCCGAGAAAATGATAAAAATCTACAAAAAGGCTTTACCGACATCTGCCAAACAATGGTTCATCACAAAAAATGAAGATTGGATTCTGCAGGAGGACAACGATCCTAAACACCGCAGCAAGCTCTGTACTCAGTAGAAGACTCAATCTGGCATCGTTACATTGGATTGGCCGTCGCAGTCGCCCGATGCAAACCCTATTGGAAATGTGTGAGCATATATTAAACGGAAGCTTCGCGGAAGACGCACAGACACTTTGAAGCAGTTGTCTTACGAAATTCGTCGGATCTGGAGATCCTTGCCACTAGAATACGCCGTCAAATTAGTAGAAAGCATGCCTCGGAGATGCCAGGCAATTATTGACGCCGGTGGTGACTGGACACATTCTTGACCGACTTGCATCATTGTTTGTAATGTGTACAATGTATATATAAATATGAAAGTTTTATCAAATAAATTTTTTTATAAATTAACACGACCACGCTCTTACTTGACAGACTGTATACTATTGCAGAAAGAATTTTACCACAATTACTATGACTATGTTTCACTAAAGTAAATCCCATAACGACTTAAAAATTGGAAATGGCCTGACCATGTTCTTTTTCTTACTCTTAAGGTAGGAATTTTCTTAAGATAAGAAGAAAAAGAGCGTTCCCGCCGCGATTTGAGACGTCGTGAGATCATAGCATTTCCGTTCTCACGCAAAATGCTGCGTATTATTTTTACAACTGCACTCTTGGCAAAAAAATTTCTTTGCACAAATTCCATAATTAATTTAAAATAATATCAAAAAGCTTGCGATTATACCAAGATTATTAATAAAATTAACACCATACTTGTATCAATCACAATTTTTTATTAATTTTGCAATAGGACATATTAATTTCACTTTGTAACCTTTTTTTTCCAACAATAATGATAATTATTATTTCACTTCTTTAATGCTATAATAATTAACGCTAATGTATTCTCACCTATATATATTGTGTATGCAAGTACCTATCGTTCTTTGCCAGGACAAATCGTGGCGCTAAATATTTCAATTTATTATAACTATTTCTCTATTAATTTTTTTTTTGTATTTTATTATTTTATTTTTTTTTTGCAATACGTTGCATTATTTTTATAAACAAAATTTTATAAGAAGAGTTGTGTTAATCATTATTATACTATTAATTGCATTTTAATTTTTACTCATAATAATCATTCTAAATGCGCAACAGTTGATTAATCCAATTAAAAATAACGTAGCGACTCAGAAAATTTGAAAAATGTTAAATTAAATAACTCTTGGCTTTACTAAAAAAAAAATTCATAGCGATTACCTACAAATAAATTGGAAAATGCTATTTCTAAAGGATAATTATTTAAACTATTATTTTACAATTATTTCCTTTTTTTTTCAACCGATTTATAATTATAAATTTCTTCGCTAACCCAAGGATATCGCACGTATTCTTAGTGGCGATCATTTTTTTTTTATTTTTATTTGAATAATTATTCTTTATTTAACGATGCCTGTGCAAATTAATTGCGTAAAATGCGACTAAAAACTTCGTCCTTTTTTGTGATAGGCGCTAAATTTTAAATAGAAAACAATTGTGTGATTTAATTTAACGTATTTTTGCCACAAACAATAGAAAATAAACATGTGTGAAAATAATGCAAAAAAAAAAATCATCTCTCTCTCTAATTCTTACTCTCCAACTCAAACGGAACGCCTTCAAGATAGAGCAGTAGCATCCACCCCGCGCTAATTCCGAGCAATCGGATTGGCCCAAAGTCGTCTCCGCACGAATGCATAAAAAGAGAAGATCAACCTGCGGAGGACACTTTTTGCTGTGATTTCAATTTTTTTTAATTAAGTCAAGACGCAGAACTTCGCAGTGCCGAAAAACTTCAAGAGAAAAACCACTTCAGCCAGCAGAGCACCTAGAGTAACAGCATTTCACCAGTCAACCAGCAACAGTTCCAGAAGGCAAACACATTCATACATCATAAAAAAGCATCAAGGAAGAAGAAGACTTTAAGTGCAGCACCCGACTACCGAGAGAGAGAGAGAGAGAGAGAGAGAGAGAGAGAGAGCGAGAGAAAGGATTTGTCTCCGCACATTTAACATAACTAAAAAGTAAGTTTCAATCTAAATTTGAGTATTTCTTTCTTTCTATCTAAAGAGATAGGTATGAGCCAGATTTGGCTGAATATCTCTCACCTAAAAGCACTGAGTAGGACCTCTCCAGAGCAACATATAGGCCAACGTCGACCTATACGTTTGTTCGATCCCAGCTTTCATTTCTTTTCCTAAAAATCTCGCAATTTCTCCGCTGTCCCGAGCCCATAAGTTTAAGTTCTTAGGCTCCAAGAAGGAAAAAAGCAATCCGCGTTACTTATAACGCGATTGAAACGTCATCCCGACGTTACAAAATTTTGGAGGCCCGGAGGGATATGCAGAAGTCAAAAAGAAATTAAATTTTCTTAACTTCGGAAGAGACTGCGAATTGCGAGATTTTTTCCATTTAATCTCTTTCTAAATTCTATTTCTATACAAGATAATGAAATATAGTAAAACGGGAAGTTTTCGCTGCCAAGTAAACGATTTAAAAAAAAAAAAGAATAATAAATAAAAAATATTAAATAATTGAAATAAAGCTTTCAATAATCTAAACTGCTAGATGAAAGTGAAATAAATGTTTCGGAAGAATCTCAAAGAATAAATAGAGAAACTTCGAAATTTTTAACAGAAATTATTAAAAATTATTGAAAATTTTTAAAAAATTTAACAGAAATCATTAAAATTTTTTATAATTTGAAATTATTGAAAATTATTAAAAAATACAGAAATTATTAAAATTTTTTCGTTAATAAAGATGTACGCAAAACTGTAACGTCGGGGTGACGTTTTAACAGCGTAGAAAATATCGCGAACTGCTTTTCGCCTTTTTGAGCCTAAGTACTTAAACTTATGGGCTCGAGACGGCGGACGAAATTAATTAGCGAGATTTTTTTTTGGAAAAAGAAATTAAATTCGGGTATGGACAACTGTATAGGCCGACGTTGGCCTATGTGTTGTCCTGGAAAGGACCTACCAAGTGATTAGTAGATAGAGATATTGAGCCGATTCTGGCTAATACTATCTCTTTAGAAAAAAGAAAGAAAAGAAAAAATACAAAAATATAAGTAAACTCACTTTTTATTGAGACAACTAGAATTGGCGCAAAACGAAAAATCTTCTCTCTCTCTCTATCTCTTTTTCTCTCTCTTCTTACCTTCTGCCGGAAAACTGAAAACTTGGATAAGTCTTGATTGAAGAAAAAAAATCTTGATTAGAGTAAACTTGATTGACGAAGCGCGAAAAAAAAGTAACGGAGTGATTAACAAAAATTAGTACGAAAGAAGTGTGTTACTTGACGAAATTTTAATAATTAAATTGAATATTTAAATTAAATAATAATAATTAAATTAAGAATTTATAAAAAATTAAATCAAAATTAAACGGTTCAATGTACCACTGCAACACATAAATGTGTACGTTTAATGTGTGAAAATGCTGAGCGCGCAGGTTGACGCACTCTGTACAACAGAGTGTTAGAAAAAGGTGGGTGATACTTGCACTCACGCTGCAAATTAACTTCTGTGGAAAAAACCCAGGAGACATGGAAAATAAACGTATTCTTACAGTCAGATATTTTTCCCACACACCTTTAGAGAGTTGTGTTGCTCAACTCGCCTCGGCGCACACATTTAAACAAATAAAATGTCTAAGGTTGCATTTTAGTCGGGAGGCGCGGGGGAGGCTCGGGAGTCCACCGAGGCTCGCGCTGATGCCAAATAAGCAAAAATCCCCACGATGCCTGCACCTCAAGGTCTTTAAATATGAGTACCGACGGGCCGCGAGAGAGTTGACCGTTGGAAAAGAACAGCAGTAATCTAAGCTCAGTCGTATCGTCGTTTTAATTTTTTGAGTCTTAATATATACATTGAACAATATTCCATTTTAATAATTTTGTCTAAGTTCCATCTCGGTTTCGGCCGCGTGTTGCGTGTATTCGTGTACTGCCAGAAAAGTGATGTTCACTAACTGCGTCAGTGTGTTAGTATAAATTCTTAAATAAAGAACAATAATCGAGGCGAACTGTTTGTGGTAATTACTTTGAACCTCAATTCCTCATCCCACGGGCACCTTCGGACTTTCAGGACACGATAAGTTTCAGGTAAGATTTTACTCATCATTAATATGAATGTTAACTTGATTAATTTCGCTTTTCTTCTCTGCGCCTGATCCTCACTAAAGAATGGGGTAGAGGCTGTCATGTTTATAATCCGCGGCAACATGGGTCCCTTCGGTTCGCGATGCGCGGGCGGGCCCGTACGGGACGCGTTGGCGGGTTCCGCAATAAAATAAATATTTAAATTTCGTGTTGTGCGTGTAGCCCCGCACGTAACAAAGTGTGTCTCCGCGTGTTGATCTTGCCTTTTTATGCACTATGGGCCAATCCGATTGCTCAGAATTAGCGCAAGGTAGACGCTGCTGCTCTATCTTGAAAGCGTTCTGTTTGAGCAGGAGACTGAGAATTAGAGAGAGTGAGATAATTCCCTTTTGCATAATTTTTATACATGTTTATTTCCTGTTGTTTATCGCAAGAATACGTTAAATTAAATTACATGATCGTCTTTTATTTAAGATTTAACGCGTATTACAAAAAAAAAACAAAGTTTGAGTCCCATTTTTCGCAATTAATTTACACAAGCATCGTTAAATAAAGAATAATTATTTAAATAAAAAGAATGATCGCCATCAAGAATACGTGCGATATCCTTGGGTCAGCAAAGTAATTCATAATTATGAAACGGTTGAAAAAAAAGGAAATAATTGCAAAATAGTAATTTGAATAATTACTTTAGAAATTAAAATTTCCAATTTATTCATAGGCAATTGCTATGAACTGTTACGTTATTTTAATTAAATTAATTAAGGAATTTTAAAATAATCAACTGTTGTGCATTAACGATTATTATTATAAGTAGAAATTAAGACAGTGCAAAACGTGACTAGTCTTATAAAATTTTGTTCATCAAAATATTGTAGAAAGAGGAAAAAAAATTAATAGGTAAATAGCTATAATTATTTGAAATATTTAATGCTATAATTTTCTTCTCGCAAAGAAATATAAGCTCTTCCGCAGAATTAAGGTTATTCGGATATAAAATATATATATATACATATATATATATATATATATATTGTGACAGGTGGCTTATAGAGGTTAAGCCACCTGCCATAGGCGATAGAAAGAGAGTTCGCGGTGCGACGATACGCGGCGCCAGCGATCAAGCGACCGATGGCTTGACGCGATAAAAGGCGAGAAAATCTGCGGCGCGATCGATGAAGAATCGATAGCGCTACGCGGAAAAACCGAGAGGCGAGAGGGGAAGAAGGAGCCCTCCCCTCAAGCCTTCTTCTCGTACAAGCCGTCCAACCAGCCGCACGTGCTTTGAGTAAGATACGTTTTTCGCGAGCCTTGAAGACTTTTCCGCAGCGATCCGCAGCAGTAATCGAGAGCGATTCCGCGATCAAAGATTGTAAAAGTAAGTGGCTACTTAATCGTATTAGTTAGTCCGCGAATAATTAGATTCAGTTTTACGACGCGTGTGCGATCGCGTCAGGCGTAGACATATATACGAGGTCTGGCTATTAAATAACGAGACTGGTTACGAAAAAGGGTTTTATTATAAAAATTATTCTACATTCGAATGCTTCCCTTCAATATACTCCCCTTCCCTTGCCACACACCTTTCCATACGTTTTTTCCATTGATCGAAGCAGTGCTGGAAGTCTTCTTTGGTGAGGGCCTTTAGGAGCTCTGCCGTTTTTTGCTTTACCGCTTCCATCGACTTAAATCGGGTCCCTTTCAAAGCAGATTTTATCTTCGGAAACAAAAAAAAGTTGCACGGTGCCAAATCTGGCGAGTACGGCGCGTGTTCGAGCACTGGAGTGCGCTTATCGGCCAAATACTGTTTCACAGATAGCGCGTTATGGGCAGGTGCGTTAGCACCAACTTCGCACAGACTTTTGTCATGTGTAATTCCTCGTGTAAAATTTGTCTAACCGTTTCTTTATCGGTGTTTACAGCCTCGGCAATCATCCGGATGCTCGTTCAACGATCTGCACGCACAATTTGGTTGATTTTGGTCACTTTTTCCGGAGTTGAAACAGTGACAGGGCGACCTGGGCGTTGGTCATCTTCAGTGCTCACTCGGCCCTCACTAAAGCGCTTACACCACTCAAAAACACGCGCACGAGATAGAGAATTGTCCCCTTAGGCCTCTTCCAACAATTTACAGCACTCAGTCAGAGTTTTTTTTAATTTAACGAGAAACTTGAGATTGATACTGTAACGTGTCGTATTTTCACGTTATAACAAAATTAACAAAAGCGTATGTTAATTCATTTGTATTATAATTTTATTTATTTTATGTGTGCACGTTCGAGTGCTGAACCCCGATTTCGTTGACATTTCCCGTGTGTGTGTGTGTGTGTGTTTTTATCTCAATTGAATTTAAAGAAGTTAACAATTTACATTTTATCCATGATCAACCAAAATCCTATTTGTGTTATTTATAACAATTGTGTATTTTATAAATTAAATTCCGATACAAGTGTCTTAACGGCGTTTCAGTTTTATTTCAGTTAAATACAAAAATTTTAAATCATACGACACTGCGTGACATCTAAGCGAGAGACGCCGCGAGGGTCGTTGACCGGCCAATGTTTACGTTTGGCCTTTAAAGAGTTTAATGTTCAGGAAGACTATACCTATGTACTTGCTAGAGAATGCATTATCCCAGCAGACCAATACATAGGTGTTTAAACCAGCCACACTCATTCGATAGTGGAAATCGTGTGCGGTTTATTCTTTTTAATTTTTTATTTTTTTTTTATATTTTAACACCCGACCCCGGTGCACTCGAACACAGTGTCGATGTACCCAAAAGTCTTCGGTTTACTCAAGAATCTTATCTCTTTTAAAAAAGGATAAAACCCTTGAGTATGAAATTTACAATGTTACCAATACTTAGGCATCTGCAGCACTTGCAAAATGCCATCGACTGGAGGTTTTGTAAATCTCTTGTTACTTTGCCTTGATTTCACACATTTATAAGAAATTAAAATCAGTTTAAATGTTAAATTTAAAATTTATTACGAATGATTCTTACATTTGCTAAGCTTAATCTATGACTGTCTTCTTTGATAGTCTGAAATCAAGTGTCCTCTGCCTTGTCGAACTCGGCTTTATATACTCTCGCCGCTCCTTGATTGAGGCAAAGTTCTATGGGCTTCTATGGTCAATTATTTAATAGTTTATAATATTTTCGAGAATGTTTTTTTCTTATTTTCTAGCTGAGATGTAGTTGCGTCGTTACATGTATAACAATATCGTGATTTTCGCAAATTTCGAGCCTTTTTTATGGTTTACAAGTTTTATAAATTTTCTTTTTCACTTTTTATGTACAAATGATTTATTTCATTGATTGTTTTTTCAGTCACGATATGTGCACTCTCTTTATCTATGTATTTTTATAAAATTTATTGTTATTCTGTTTTTTATTCATCCACTAACCCTCATGGAACATCATAGAATTTTGACTCTCTCGAGGTACAAATGTTCTATGAGCTTCTATGTGTAATAACTTTTTTCCTAATTCAAATTTTACATTTTTTCTTTTTTCTATTTGTTTGTCCAATGTGTTATTTGTTATTCTATATGAGATTATTTCGGTGTTCACCTTTTTTCTGTTACTTTTTTATGTTTAAACTTTACTTTGATTTCTCATTATTCTAACTAGTATAATATAGAATATATGTCGATTGTAGCGACCTTGAAATTCAATGCCCTTGTTGTTTCGCGGTATTGAATTTATTCGTAATTTATGTTACATTTCAATTTCTTAATCCTATCGCTCTATTTTATAATTGTTTCTTATTTCTAATTTTGCTTATAATATTGTAAATTTTATTTATATAAATTTTTCTATATTTATTAACATATATAAAATTATTTAATTTTTTCTTATAACCAGATACTGCGGTTACATTGCCCCCCGAAATAAAATTTTAAATTTAGATCCAAATTTTATTTTCTTAATTGAATTTAAAATTTTATTTCGATTCTTCAAATATATGTTTTTTTTTTTTTTTTTTTTTTTTTTTTTTTTTTTTTTTTTTTTTACTCGATTACTTAGATACTAATCTTACATAACAAAAACATAATCGGAACAAGGAAAGTATATATTTATTTTACTATATACAAAATTAACTTAAAATTATGATAAAGTTAAATTTCAATTAATACACAAGAGGTTTTTTGGTTGATAATGGCTTTTTATTTTCTACAGCATTTTATACACTTAGACATTTACACTCGTTAGTTATACTATATTTTAAATAATACCTTCGTTCATAAAGTTTTTTTTTTTTTTTTTTTTTTTTTTTTTTTTTTTTTTTTTTTTTTTAAAGTTAAATTTCAAATTTAAAAGTCACTGTGTTTTCACTGATCGTGTGACTTGGTTGTTCATTTGAACTGTACGTTGAGCTCTCCCTGCAGCCACTGTTCGAATGTCTGCTGTTCTGTTCTCTCTTGGTGTTCTTCTCTCTCTTTTTCTTCGATAATTTGTTTTATTTTTTCTTCCAATTCAGCAATCGCGGATCTCGTGGCTTGCTCTTCTTCCTCTGCCTTTCTCATCCATTCTTGATGTTTCCTCATTTTGGTATCGTGTGTCTCGTCTTCTCTAAATGCGTTAATTGGGGTTGGATGATATTGATTCTCCGACTCCGTGATCCGTTTCCAGTTTATCTGTTTTTGAAATTTTCCGGTTCTCGTGCTTGAACCTGTCTGCGTCCATTTATTACACGTCTTCACGCGTTCCGTTTGTATGCCCATACCCGGTTGGTAACGTCTATGCCGCGGTGCTGGTACGTATCGTGACGCTCGCCCCATTATCTGTTTCTTCCAGTGTAGTTTTTTCGGATGGTAGACCGTTATTTTCCCCGTTTGTTGTGCGGTGTCACACTCGGCAAATTGCTCGTAGTACGTTCCCTTTTCCATTTTATATTGCAAAATTTTGAACTGATGAGTGGCGTTATTCAGCTTTGGCTAATTCACGTGTTGTGAAAGGCTAGGCCGTTGCCGCCTTTATATATCCTTGTTCTATTGTTTTGATTTCGAGTCACTCGTGTCCTCTGTAGCAAGGTAGGGTTTAATATTACTTAAATGGAACATACCCCTTTCCTTTCCATCTTCGTGTGCTAATATGTATGTGTCATTTGCCACGACTTTTATGACTTTATATGGACCTTCATACACGCTGAAAAATTTCGCGATTTGTTTATTTTCGGTTTTTGCATTATTTATGGCTTTAACCAGTACCAGGTCGCCGATTTTAAATTGAAAATGTTTGGTTCCCTCATTTCTTCTTTTGGCGCGTGATATTAATTTTCTTTTCATTTTTTCTTTTGCAATATAAATTTTTTCTTGGTAATTTTTTCTCGTACTGTTATTTTCCGTGTTTATCCATTTTTTCCATATCTTCTCGGGTTGTCTGTTTAGATGTAATTCTATTGGGGTTTGTTCTATTGTTTCATGATAAGTTTCATTCATAATGATTTGAATTTTTTCGAGATACTCTGTCCACGTGTTATGTTGATTTTTTACTAGAGTTCGAAAAAATCTTCCCAGCTCTCTATGTATTCTTTCAACTATATTGCTTTGAGGGTGACGTATGGATGAGAAGATTAGTTGTATTTTTTCTTCGTCTAATTTTTTTTTCCATGTTTTACTTGTAAATTGGGTGCCATGGTCGCACATGATTTTCTCTGGCCTTCCATATTTAGGTATATAATCTTTAAATATTTTATTTATTGTTGTTGTTGTTGTGGCTTTTCTTATCGGGTACATCACTACGAATTTGCTAAAGGCATCTATCGTTGTAAGGATGTATTTGGCGCCTCCTTTTGACGTCGGCAATGGCCCATAAAAATCAATTGACAACAACTCATTTGGTTTATTTGTTAAAATAGGTGTCATTTCGCTATTCAGTTTTTTGACGGAATGCTTGTCCTTTTGGCAGGTGTCACATGTTGCAATCTTTCTTTTAATTATATTTTTTAGTTTGTGTGCTGTGAAATCATGTCTGATCATTTCGTAAATTTTTCTAGCTCCAATATGAGCATAAATTTCGTGTATTTCTGTTATTATTTTGTTTACAAGGTCGCGCCCAAGCATAACCTTATACGAATTATCGTGAGCCTTCTTGTATAATGTGTTATTTTGAATCATGTAGATGTCGTTTGATTTATTTTGACTGTCTCTTAATTCGCATTTAATTTTATTTAGTTTGCTATCGTCTTGTTGATATTCGTGTATTTTCGAGAAAATATCTGCCAGTGTCTGATTCACTTGTATTTTTTCTAATTTGGCAATATTTATTTCATTTTTTTTCTTTGGTTCGTAGTTACGGCTAAGAATGTCTGCTACAATATTTTTCTTTCCGGGTAAGTATTGTAATTCAATGTTAAAATCTTGTATTGCTAAATTCCATCTTCTTAATCTTGCGTTTCCGAAGCGACAGCTTTTCAAAAATATTAGTGCTTCGTGGTCCGTTCGTAGTATAATTTTTTTCGCACCTCTTAAGTAAGTGTCGAGTTTATTTAGTGCCCACACTACGGCTAGCATTTCTTTTTCTGTTGTAAAATAATATATTTCAGATCCTTTGAGTGTACGTGATATGAAGGTTATAACTTCCTCTTCACCCTCGGTATTCATTTGCGATAGCACGGCCCCAAGCGCTTGTTCGCTTGCATCTGTCGTTAAAACGAATGGTTCGTCTTGTTTTGCGAATTTTAACATAATATTTTCTTCGAATAATAATTTTATCTTTTCAAATGCGTCCTCTTGTTCTTGTCTCCAAGAGTACGGTGTTTCCTTTTTTAATAATTTTAACAACGGTATTGTTTCCTTTGCGTAGTTTTTTGTAAACTTAGTATAGAAATTTACGAAGCCTAAAAAGCTTTGTAATTCTTTTACATTTCTTGGTGTCTTAAAATTTCTTATTATTTCAAGTTTCTCTGGATGCGGTTTAATACCATTCGTTGTTAAAATATATCCTAAGAAGGTTACTTCTTTTTTCAAAAAGTGCGATTTTTTGAAGCTTAATGTAAAATTATACTCCGTGGCTTTTTTGAATAATGCTTCGAGATGTTGAAGGTGTTCTTCATAATTCTCGGATATACATAATAAATCATCCACGAACGGTATAATTGAGTTTTTTAATTCGCCAATGGCGAAGTCTAATCCTCGTATGAGGGCTGCGCTGCTCGTTGATAGACCAAAAGGCACAACATTAAACTCCATGACTTTGTTGTCGATAATAAATGCGGTGTATTTTTTGCTTTCTTCACTTAACGGCACTTGCCAAAAACTACTAACGAGATCCATCGTTGATATGTATTTTGAACTTTTACAATTTTGGAAAATTTCCTCTATACCGGGTGGCGCTTCATAATCATGTATAAGTTTTTCGTTGAGCTTTCGTGCATCTAGACATAAACGCACGCTTCCATCCTTTTTTATAACTACAACTATGGGGTTTATGTACGGGCTCGTAGATCGGCGGATAATTCCCATTTTCGTCATTTTCTCAATTTCAGCTCTGACTTTCTCGCGATAGCCCATTGGTATTGCATACGGCTTGATAAAGAATGGTCGATCGTCTTTTAACTTCAATTTATGCTCGTATGTTTTCATACATCCTGGTTCTTTGCGAAAAATGCTTTTATATTTATTTATTAAGGTTTTTAATGCCCTTTTTTGTTCGAATGTTAGTTCATGGTATTCTGTAAATTTATCATCAATTTCTTTTGTTGTCAGCTGTAGCGTACTCTCCGTTTCTTTCACGCATGAGTCTTCAATGTTTTGTCTTTCATCACATTCGTTGAGTTCGATTTTTAAACTATCATATTCGTGGCTTTCCAGAGTCACGTCAGTGTACTTGACGATCTCGTCCTTGCCATCTATCTCTATAAAAATTTCTTCATTTCTTGTATCTAACAGCATATGTAAACTTTTTTGTGTATCGTATCCAAGAATACATTGCCTTGTGAGCTTTGGAACTACGATGTATATTAATTTCGTTTTTAAATTTCCGAATGTTGTTTCTAAAATGACTTGTTTTTTGAGGCGTGTAGATTTCGCCCCCGTTGCACCGCGTATAACTTTTCCCGTAATAGGCAGTGTCGGTTTGTTTTTAAAACGTTCGATATTTTCACCATAGAATTGTTCTGAGATACAAGTTACTTCGCTGCCTGAATCAATGAGTGCGTTGACCCTTACCCCCTCAATCATCAAGGGTATATCCGGACAGTGTTTACACGTTTGTTGAGTTCCTTGCGGCTCCACGTCGTATAGAAGTTCTTCTCTCGGATTTTCAAAAATTGAGTATACATTCACGTTTTCGTTTTCGAATCTTTGTTCTTGGTTAATTTGATTTAAAAATATGTATTTATTAAAATCAAACGTTTGCTTAAATCGTGTTACATCTGTATTGATTGATTTATTTGACTTTTGTTTTGTTTTAATTTCTTTTTGTTTAATTTCGTCTTCTCTCTCCTTTGGAGATGTTTTAAAAGACATGTCTCGCTTGTTTGCGAGTTCTGCATGTTTCGCATAGTAGTCATTTTTACTACTTTTTACGCTTTCATGCAATTTGTTTGTACGATTTTTTACGACGTTTGTTTTGATTTCTTTTATTAATTCTTGATTCATAATTTTATTCGTGTCTGTATATTTAATTTCATTTATTTTTTCAGTTGCACATGGCTGTTTACAAGTCTCACTCTTTTTTGACTTTATGTTGTCCGAGAAACCATATGCAACTAATGCGCGTTTCCCGGCTTGTTGATAATAATTTCTTCATCGTCTTGTACTTCTATGTTGTTTACATTTTCATATGCTTTGAGAGCTGTCTTCATGTGCTTCTTATTTTTCTCTGGTGTCTGCTTGTCGATTTCAGCATATTTTTTCGATTTATGTGTTGTCTCTTTGTTTTCTGTTTTTTGTGTCCACACGTTTCTATTTTCATAAGTGTTTCCCTTTTGATAAGTTTTATTTTGTTGTTGGGCTACATTCCCTGTATACATTGGCTTTTTCATCTTCCATGCTTCTTTTCTTTTTTCGCTTATTGTATCTGCATCGTAATCGTTTAATATTTTAAAAAGATTCCTTTTATCTTTCACTTGTTGTCCTAATATGGTGTGTCGTACTTCTCTTCCGAAATGCTCGCTTATTTTATCGATAATCTCTTCTTCCGGACAATCTAACTCAAGTTCATTTGCTATGCTCAGTAAATAGGTTGCATATTCGACTCGTGTGAATCGTCCTTCGGGCGTATATCGTCCAAGCTCCAATTTTCTCTTTGCGTTTCTGCGCATAGAATTGTTCCAAAATCTTTCTTTAAAATTTTCTTCAAATGTTTTAAAATCCCCCGTTTCTTGTTCTACTAATTCCCACCATTCTCTCGCAGAATCCTGCAGGGATTGTGTAATGAAATGTTTTGCGTTTTTAAAATCAGTTCTAGCATTCTCTATATACGACTTGATTTCCTTCAAATATCGCATTGGACGTTCTCCTTCTGTACCAGTGAATTTTGGTATTTCGATTCTTGAATTTGGTTGTATTTCGTATCGTATGATTTGTCCTGCTGCGTGGCTGTTGCCATTTTGTATATGAAGCTCGTCTAATTCACGCTGCATCTCTGTGTTGCGTTTCATTAAGCCGTCGTTTTCTTTTTCTAGAATTTCGACGCGCGTTTTAAGCGTTTTGACTTCGTCCAAGATTTCTTGAAATTGTTTAAGCATATCTCCTTGCATGTTATTTTGTATTTGTTCTACGTTCTTTACTTCAATTATTGTTGCCCGATATCGTTTTTCTAGATTTTCTTGATTTTCATCTAATATTTTGAGTTCTTCGCAAATAGCAGTTTGCCATTCTCGCTTTTTCTCATGTCGCTCGTTTTTATCTAAAATATCGTCTAGCTCCAATATAATTTCTTCTGACGACCTTACGCGGTCCTTAACGATCGATCGTCTCGATGACATGTTGCGTATTTATTTTTATTGCCTTCAATCCAATGCTTAATTTGGGTTGCTATGGATTTAAATAAATTTTAATTCTACAATCCAATTGTTTTTTAACGTGATTTATTTTAATTTTAATTTTTCGATTTTTTCCATTATATCATTTAATTTTTTATCTTGCGAGCATTCCTTTTCTTTTAATTGGTTTTTTAAACTTTCACATTCTTTTTGTAATCTGTTATTTTGTTTATAGAGATAGGCAATCTCCTGTTCGAATGCCCGCGTGTTCCCTTCCAGGCGCAGATGAAATTCTTCCTCCAGATTTTCTAATTGCTTCCTCAAATGTTCATTGTGTCGCGCCGTGATGTCCTGTTCTCGACGTAGATTTTCTATATCCCATTGGTTATTTAACGTTTGTTCTTCAATTTCCTCCAACTGATCGTTGAACGATGCTAGTCGTGCATACGTGTGTGATTCCAGCAGTCCATGTTGGTAGGTTGGTATCATCTAAAAACACGTTAGCTTTTATTTTGTATGTCTTTTTGAATCGGAGTCCTGTCACGGTCGCCAGTTGTAACGTGTCGTATTTTCACGTTATAACAAAATTAACAAAAGCGTATGTTAATTCATTTGTATTATAATTTTATTTATTTTATGTGTGCACGTTCGAGTGCTGAACCCCGATTTCGTTGACATTTCCCGTGTGTGTGTGTGTGTGTGTTTTTATCTCAATTGAATTTAAAGAAGTTAACAATTTACATTTTATCCATGATCAACCAAAATCCTATTTGTGTTATTTATAACAATTGTGTATTTTATAAATTAAATTCCGATACAAGTGTCTTAACGGCGTTTCAGTTTTATTTCAGTTAAATACAAAAATTTTAAATCATACGACACTGCGTGACATCTAAGCGAGAGACGCCGCGAGGGTCGTTGACCGGCCAATGTTTACGTTTGGCCTTTAAAGAGTTTAATGTTCAGGAAGACTATACCTATGTACTTGCTAGAGAATGCATTATCCCAGCAGACCAATACATAGGTGTTTAAACCAGCCACACTCATTCGATAGTGGAAATCGTGTGCGGTTTATTCTTTTTAATTTTTTATTTTTTTTTTATATTTTAACACCCGACCCCGGTGCACTCGAACACAGTGTCGATGTACCCAAAAGTCTTCGGTTTACTCAAGAATCTTATCTCTTTTAAAAAAGGATAAAACCCTTGAGTATGAAATTTACAATGTTACCAATACTTAGGCATCTGCAGCACTTGCAAAATGCCATCGACTGGAGGTTTTGTAAATCTCTTGTTACTTTGCCTTGATTTCACACATTTATAAGAAATTAAAATCAGTTTAAATGTTAAATTTAAAATTTATTACGAATGATTCTTACATTTGCTAAGCTTAATCTATGACTGTCTTCTTTGATAGTCTGAAATCAAGTGTCCTCTGCCTTGTCGAACTCGGCTTTATATACTCTCGCCGCTCCTTGATTGAGGCAAAGTTCTATGGGCTTCTATGGTCAATTATTTAATAGTTTATAATATTTTCGAGAATGTTTTTTTCTTATTTTCTAGCTGAGATGTAGTTGCGTCGTTACATGTATAACAATATCGTGATTTTCGCAAATTTCGAGCCTTTTTTATGGTTTACAAGTTTTATAAATTTTCTTTTTCACTTTTTATGTACAAATGATTTATTTCATTGATTGTTTTTTCAGTCACGATATGTGCACTCTCTTTATCTATGTATTTTTATAAAATTTATTGTTATTCTGTTTTTTATTCATCCACTAACCCTCATGGAACATCATAGAATTTTGACTCTCTCGAGGTACAAATGTTCTATGAGCTTCTATGTGTAATAACTTTTTTCCTAATTCAAATTTTACATTTTTTCTTTTTTCTATTTGTTTGTCCAATGTGTTATTTGTTATTCTATATGAGATTATTTCGGTGTTCACCTTTTTTCTGTTACTTTTTTATGTTTAAACTTTACTTTGATTTCTCATTATTCTAACTAGTATAATATAGAATATATGTCGATTGTAGCGACCTTGAAATTCAATGCCCTTGTTGTTTCGCGGTATTGAATTTATTCGTAATTTATGTTACATTTCAATTTCTTAATCCTATCGCTCTATTTTATAATTGTTTCTTATTTCTAATTTTGCTTATAATATTGTAAATTTTATTTATATAAATTTTTCTATATTTATTAACATATATAAAATTATTTAATTTTTTCTTATAACCAGATACTGCGGTTACAATACATTGCTCCTGTTTTTCGTCACACATGGTTTTCGGCACGAGAAAAAAACACCTTCGTTTCAAACCGCTACTGCACAAATACAATAATAGTGACGAGAACGTGTTTTGGTACGTGCATAGACAAGATATCTAGATACCCAACGCATTACTCGTTTTTTTCCCACCCCTCTACGGCGCCCTCTAGGCGCGCAGTCTTGTTATTTAATAGCCAGACCTCGTATAGGAGAGTTACGCGCGAGACTGCGTAATTCAAACCCGAGTAGGACGTGCAAGGGCAAGTGAGAGGATCGATCTCTCTCTCGCACTATCATAGAATAGGCATGTGAGTAAGAGAAAGCCACTCTTACTCGTACAACCTGCGAGCACGCAGTTGAGCGAGAGGAACGAGCTCTCTCGCTCAACCATAGACTACAGCGTCGAGTGAGAGTAAGAGACGCTCTCACTCGAGCAATCACGAACCACGGCAGTATAGAGAGGGAATTGCTCTCTCTATATCTGCCAGCCATAGACTACACGTGTGTGTGTAGCCGCGCGAAGCGAAGTGGGCGCGCATGCGCAGTACGCACCTTGAGAATTAGTATTGCGCGTGAGGCAATACTAATTGCTCTTCGCGTAATTAGACCTCTCCGCTATAATTTATCAATTTTTGTATTGTTTTGGTTGTTATTTATTAAATCAGCATTTTAGCACAGAGCAGGTGGTGCATTCTTATTTTTACCACCCTACAGCGCCCCTATCCCGAATACCGCCGCCTCCGCGGGTGTGCCAACCGGTCGTAGTGTAACGGGGTAAATTTATTCACAACCGTTAACAACGCAGGACCTTCTTCTGGTCCTGCTTGATTCTCTGTGTGTGTGAGGGGCCTTGCCTAAGGCCCCGCGACCGGTGCAGCTCCCACCGGGCTTGGCTGCTCAGTATGTGTGCCAACGATCGGTTGGCACACCCGCGGGGGCGGCGGTATTCGGGATAGGGACGCTATAGGGAAGATAAAAAATAAAAACACACCAGCTCTGTGCAAACTTGCTTCTTTAATAAATAAACACCAATAAAACCAGCAAAACAATACAAATATAATAAATTATCGCGGAGAGGTCTATTGGTGCGAAGAGCAATTAGTATTGCCTCACGCGCAATACTAATTCTCAAGGTGCGCACTGCGCATGCGCACCCTCTTCGCTTCGCGCAGCTACACACACCCGTGTAGTCTATGGACGGCAGATATAGAGAGGGCAGTTCCCCCTCTATACTGCCGTAGTTCGTGACTGCTCGAGTGAGAGCGGCTCTACCTCTCACTCGATGCTGTAGTCTATGGTTGAGCGAGAGAGCTCGTTCCTCTTGCTCAACTGCGTGCTCGCAGGTTGCCCGAGTAAGAGTGGCTTTCTCTTACTCGAACGCCTATTTTATGATAGTGCGAGAGAGAGATCGATCCTTTTACTCGCACTCGCTCGGTCTAATCGAGTTTGAGTTACGCGGGCTCGCGCGTAACTCTACTATATCTATATATATACGCCTGACGCGATCGCACACGCGTCAGGAAAAAGACTGCATATAATCGCTCGCGGACTAATTACGAAGATGAAGTGGCCACTTACTTTATCGCGTCCTTGGTCCGTTCTTTAGGTAACAGCGGCGGTGACTCGCGGAAAAATCCTCACAAATAAAACTCGCGTATATCCTAATGACTCGAAACACGTGCGGCGCCTCGGACCGGAGAAACGAGAAGAAGGCTTGAGAGGAGGGCTCCTCCTTCCCCTCTCGCCTATCGGTTTTCCCGCGTAACGCTATCGATTCTTGATCGATAGCGCCGCGTTTCGGTACGCCGCGGCTTTTCCCGCGTCAAGCCATCGATCGCTTGATTGATGGCGCCGCGAACTCTCTTTCTATCGCCTATGGCAGGTGGCTTAGCCTCTATAAGCCGCCTGTCACAAGAGATACTATAGTAATAAAGTTGTTGTCAGCCGTAACCCATACTTGCCAAATTTTTGTCTTTTGTAAAAAGAGGTCGTAATAGGATTTCACAACTTGTTCAGAATTCTAAAAGTAAAATAATTATCCAAAGAAAATCATAATAATTTTTTTTAAAGAAAGATTTCAAAATACGTTATAATCTGTGATTATTATTGTTGTAGTCTAAAAGAAATACACCTTCATGAGAAAGAAAAAGTAAATTATGCTTCCTTATGTTAAATGTAATGTGTAAATAAGTAAATTTATTACTCTTACTATTTTAGTTTTAAAAAAATGCGTTCATAAAATTAAAAACTTTAATTGGAAATATTATTATATATTACAACAAAATAAATGATGTATGTTTTTAATAATTATGATTTATTACTGTATTTGTTCCAAAAAAAGAAGATAAATATCTTTAGAGCCTCTTGGCCATTGTTTTTGATAAATTTTATTATTATGCACAAAAAACCATTTACTAATTAATTTTAACATATTTGTATAATATCCGCTCTCAATTGACACCCCATGATGAAATATAGCACTAACAACTTTGTAACGTCTTTTTGTAATCGTAATAATACCTGCAGATACTTGATTAAGGCGAAATGTATTATTTGTTTTTAATATTTTATCGCCCTGATCATTAAAAGTATGTAACTGTATTATTAAAATTGTACTTTTGATATTTACTTCAATCTTTTTAAATATTTGTAATGTAGAACAATTACTACATGTTTCTCCAGTTTCGACCCAATTGTCTATACTATCATTTAAAAATTGTTGTAAATTACCAGCATAGCCTTTTAAAGGCAAAGAAAGCGTCAAGAAAGAATTATTGTAAATATAAGTATTTCTATGATCGCAACCGAAACACCTTAGTACTGTAATAATTTCATTTTCGATAATAGTTCGTAAAATATTTGATTTTTGGCATATATCAGCTAAAAAGCTGGCTGCATCATGTTCTGTATGATTATCAAGTTTTACGTCTGCAAATTTTTTGAGTGTATTAATATCGATATAGCTTACGTAAACATTGATTAAAGAACATCTTTAAAGAGTCTGCACTTTTGTGTTGCAATAAAAATCTTTTTACTGTTGTAGAATGGAATAAGCTTTGAATGCATGCATTGATAAATGAATTATTTTCAACATATGGCAACCCATTAATTTCCCAGCATTCATCAGCAATTAAATCCAATTTATTATTATCACTTTGCATGACAGCATTTGAGGTCCATTTATTATCAAAAACTTTTTTATGACTATTATTTGTTATTTCATAACTTGATAAATTAGGGCGAGACTTTTTCCTTAATCTGTTATACTCAATAATAGCGTTAATATTAGCTTTAACTTTTGAAGGATCAAAATTAATTAAATATGAGCCAGATAATTTAGTAACTCTAGATAACGCAACATAAATCTGTCTGCATTCGAATATTGAATTTCCAGTTTCCACAACTACGCTTTCCAAACTTAAACCTTGACTTTTATGAATGGTGATTCCATAACTAACAGTAATAGGAAATTGTTTTCTTACAACAAACGTAGAATTCATAATAAAAAATTTATATTCATACCTTTTAATAAAATATTCTAATCCTGATTGTAATCTAATTTTTATTGTCGATATGCCACCATTATTATCTTTGGAAACAGAAAAAACTGTTCCTATAGTTCCATTGACTAATCCAATTGTGACATCAATGTTTCTTTGTAACATAACTTTGCAGTTGATTTTTATCTTAATTATTTTTTCAATACCACACATTTTATCATCTTCCTTTTCAAGAAATTTACTTATTTTTTTTTTCATATTTGAAGAAGCATTAAACATGTCATCAGCTACAAGTAATATTTCATCAGAATCAATTGATTGTAGCATAGCATCGTTTAAAGCTGCGCACATCTTTTTAGTAGGAAGTAGACATACAGTATCGTGAGGTAATTGATTGATGTACGAACACAATTCACTTAATACTTTGAAACAATTATCATTTTTGAATTTGATTTTTCTCTGCTGTAACACATTAATGTCTTCATTGCTTAAGAAACCTAATCGAATCCTAGAAAGAATGTCACTATAAACTTTGTCATTTTTCTGTTTCATGTTAATTGTTAGTTCATCGCACTCAAATAATTGCCATAGATTGCAAGTAGCCATCCCTCCTACGTGCTTTATTAATTGTTCGTGCTTTACTTGTATAAATGGTAAATCAGCGTTAACAGGTGGAAGTTGCAGCAAATCAAAAAATAAAATGATATTTAACTTTCCAAACCAACCATCTTCTTCGTTAGAAGTATCGAAAACTTCAGTAAGTCGTAAATGAATATATATTAACTCTAAATTTGAAACCATAGACCCTTCATCAATAATTATTAAATTGACATTTTTCAAACTTTCCCGTATATGTTTAGCAGCGGCTCGAGAAAGTTCCCTGTATTTAGCTGTACCATCTTGTTCAACTGGTAATTGAAGTAATCTATGTACAATGAGACCGTTGATATTAAATGCTATTCCAGTGGGTGCTGCTACTGCGGTATCTTTCTTTCGGGGAATTTTATTGCATGCTATGATAGCTTTAATAAGCAAGCTTTTTCCTGTACCACCAGTTCCACTTATCAATATTCGCAATATTTTTTTATTGTTCCTTTCATCGTCTAAAGCTGCATTAATTTCATTGAAAAATTTTAATTGATCTGGGTTCAAGCTTGTTATTAGATTAAGCTCGGTTTCGGTCATATCAACATTATTTGCAATACCCTGAAAATCTTTGATAGCATTTTCTGTCTCTACGAGAATACGATCATCAGGTATATTATCCGAATAAGATTTATCATGTACATTATCTTTTTTTTTTTGTAATTCTTTTGCAACTAATGCATTCATATTTTCTATGGCTTCTTCGATAACTGAACATTTATCGTGGTACTTCATAGCTTCAGTTAACTGATGCTGCTTTTTATAAAATGCATCAGTATATGATTCTTCGGAACCTTTTAATTCAGCATTATTCCTCCATGGTTGAAATAATAAAAGCAAAGAATAGAAGTAAGATTCAGGTTCACTGAAGGCGCGATACATGTAATGATTTATCAAATATTGTTTTTTACGCTTTTTGCAATAAACACCTTCAGAAATTTCTTAATATTCCAAATTATTTCTAGGTTTTCGATTATTAATATCATACCATCGTGCAAAATCATACAAACATAATTGTTGCAACTTCTGTGGTCTATTAGGATAATAAGTATCAATTATACTATTATAAAATATATCAGTACAATCAGGAGGTAGTTGTTTTAATTCTTTGAATGGTTTCAGTTTTTTATTGCGAATCATTCTGACATCTAACCATCTTATAACAGTATCGCGATCAGTAGCATGAAGAGGATGTCCTAGTAATGCATCAGCTGCTTCGATAGTACCGTACTCTCGATGATTTACAGTCTGTCAAGTAAGAGCGTAGTCGTGTTAATTTATGAAAAAATTTATTTGATGAAACTTTCATATTTATATATACATTGTACACATTACAAACAATGATGCGATTCGGTCAATAATGTGTCCAGTCACCACCGGCGTCGATAATTGCCTGGCATCTCCGAGGCATGCTTTCTACTAATTTGACGGCATATTCTAGTGGCAAGGATCTCCAGATCCGACGAATTTTGTAAGACAACTGCTTCAAAGTGTATGTGCGTCTTCCACGAAGCTTCTGTTTAATATATGCCCACACATTTTCAATAGGGTTTGCATCGGGCGACTGCGACGGCCAATCCAATGTAACGATGCCAGATTGAGTCTTCCACTGAGTACAGAGCTTGCTGCGGTGTTTAGGATCGTTGTCCTCCTGCAGAATCCAATCTTCATTTTTTGTGATAAACCATCGTTTGGCAGATGGCAGTAAAGCCTTTTTGTAGATTTTTATCATTTTCTCGGCATTTAGGTTGTCAGTAAAGAGGTGCAAAGTGCCGAATCCCTGCTTTGAGAAGCAGCCCCAAAGATGCACCTTTATTCCATGTTTTACGGTCCGCTGAACAAGCCTATTGGTGGAAGTTGACCAAGCTCGCGTGAGGACAGAACGTGCCCATATAGAACATTCATCAGTAAAAATGACATTTTCAAAATCTCTATCAATATTCTCATGCGCTCAAGCGAGTCACTTTGTCACATGTTTTTCAGTGAACAGAGACTTCTTCATTGTGTTGCGCCATTTCAGATGATGAGTACGAAGATGGGTTCGGATAGTTTCGTAGGATATACCTAAACCTTTTGCCATTAATTTTGCTTGTCCTTGCCGCAGTGTTAAAGCAGGATTCCGCGAAAACAGATTCACTATTCTTTTTTCATCTTTTTTGTTCACTTTTCCTATCGAACCACGTTCTGGTAAATCATCGACATTTTTAGCCACTTTATATCGCTGTATCCACTTCTGTACAAATGCCTTCGACTTTCTCATATATTTAGCAGCCGCTGATTGCGACATTTTGGGACCTTTCGGGTGGATGCAAAGGAACACAGCCTCGTAGCGCGACGCGTACTTAGCACTCATGGCGTTTAACGTAATTCTCTTTTAAAAGATCAACGACAACTGAATCTTTGTTGACAATGCATCAAGGACAAAGCTTTCCTCTATTGGCTCACAAAGAAATTAGAGCGAAATCTTTCATAACCTGTCGGTGAAGTCGACCACGCTCTTACTTGACAGACTGTAAAGCTCTAGAACAAAATGTCCACAGTTTGCTTATCAATGAGTTATTAGATTGAATATCTGAAAAACTTATGGCACTTTTTCACCCTTAGTTCCATAACTAGATACATATTTTGATAAAGCATAGGATCTGTCACTAATGTATTGTGCATCCATGTTTCCTTCCTAAATAGTTAAAAGAGCAGGATTGTAATCATTAATATTTTGCTCCATTTTACTTCTGGGTAATGAATAAAATCTGCTTTTACTTCTTAACTTTTGGCGATTAGCAAGAGCAACTGACACAGGTTTTAAGGTCAACATATTTTGCACTGATCGAGGAAGCGAAAAACGACATCTGCTGGTAAAACCTATTTTATTTTTTATTTTACGCATACAGTAATCATTATGTTTATGTTGTTGATACGACATAACACGACGATGAAGTTCAGGGGAAATTATTTTATCAGGTATTCTGCATGTAATGTATTTTAGAATCAAATTTTTAACAATTTTATCAGATGATTCGCTATTGATAGGGCATCTTTTACCCAAAATAAACAGTGAAAATGAGGCCAACCCCTACCTTGATATTCGCAACAATAATAATAATGCAGTACTGTTCCTATTGGACCAGCTGGTGAAAGGATATAAGCCAACATACCTTGAAATTTATTGTGAACATATCTTGATGCTAACACTGGATCAGCTACTACTAATTCACTTGTTGATCGTGAATCATTTTCCTAGCCATTTACTTGACGTATGTAAGTGCCTAACTCTGGCCACATCCATTCACCTGGACTAAAAGTAATAAAAAATGTAATAGGACCATATTCTCTCATCATGCAATTTACATCATTTCTAACTTTTTTCCAATATGCTTCAGTGCCTCTTAAGCGAGAAAGAACAGATTCTAAATTGGATTCTAATAAATCTTGTTGTAATTTATCAATGAAGTCTTTTGCTGTATACTTTAAACGTGGATTACATACATTCGTACGATAAAAAATTCCTGCGCTAACTTGTCGAATATTATTATTAAATAAGAGAAAAAAAAGATATTGTATATTCAAACGAAATTGCTTATGTTTAGAAGTTAATTGACGTTTTATAAAATCAAACTCACGAATTTGAACAGATCTAGATTCATTTTGACCATTTATACCGTATGGATAAAGATTTGGGAAACATTTGAAATCTAAATCTTTAGCACGAGCATCAAGAGGATCGGCATATATTTGAAGCATTTGAAATAAATTAGTGTCAGTTTCCGTAATTTTTTTTCCATGTAAAGGATATATAGTATATTGATCATAAAATGAATCTGACGGTGATTTTTGAGTTAAATATGCACGTTCTTTATTAATATTAGCTTTAGAAGTTGTGTTAAAACATTGGATGTTTTCTTGAATTTGTGTAACGTCTGTGTTATAACTGTTTTCTAATAAAATTGGATGTTGTACATTCATCTGAGATATACTATCGATATTTTGAATATTCTTACAATTCTCTATTGTATTTTGAAGGTGATTATTCTGAATTTGAACGGCTATTTCATTTTCAGTACAATTTCTTACAACGTTAAAATCATGTTCAAAAGTATAATGTTGATTATTATTATTTATGATGTTTTCTGAAGAAATATTGTACACTACTTCTACAAATTTAAGAGGATCAATAGCTTTGGCTTCAACACTTTTCTCTTGAGTAGTAGCAATAACTTCATCATTTCGAAAATGGTGTTCAAAATGTAATTGTTCATCTTCAAGTGGATCAAGAAGTTGTTCGCGATATTTTGGAAGCATAATATGTTTGTAAAGTGGATTCCACTCCTTGAGCCAAAGTAAAGCATTCCATAGTTTAGTAATATTAACGTAATCTTGCCAAATAATTTTCCCTTTTGTAGGATTACCCCTTACTAAAATATAAATTTCGTGATTAACATTTAAAGGATCTGTATCTAGACAAATTATTTTAATAGTTTCTTCTAAATTTAAAGGTAAATGAATAATTCCACCTTTAACTTTATCAATTTTGGCGTGATGAGGTATATTTTTTTTCATAACTGCTCCTGACTTAATTATTGTTTGAAAATATTTTGCTCGTTGAATTAACATTTTTTCATAATTATTCAAACATGCAAGTTCTTCTGGGCAACTCCTGACGTTTAAATTGTTTAAAATACAAAGAGGTAGCAAAGAATGTTTTCTTAAGTAACCAATACAATAACTACAAATGTAACCGTTAATAAACTCTTCATGATCATAAAATTCCTTTGATTGATTCCATAAATTATATTTTTCCGGAAAACTCCCTAGTAATGCAGCTGCCAAACTCATAGTATCTTCATAATTACTGACCGAATAAATATTTCTCAAATAAAATAATCTTTCACGCGAAATACATGGAATAGTAGGTGGATCATTAACAATTTTCATATACTTTTTTATTCCTGCATGGTATTTTTTTTTAATTTCAGTTTCATCCAAAAGTATTTCAACAGTATTCGAATTTTTTGATAAACGAGCTATTTCATCAGTTTTAATAGCAATGTTTGTTAATACGTGTACGTTTCCATTATTGAGGGCTTCATCTATTTCAATAACCCGTTTACATGTATCTTGCAAATTGTACAATAACCTTTTAATTGAACGTAATTGTGGGTAATGAGTTGATAAAATATTTAATTTTAAAAATTGAGAATTACATAATAAAAGGTTGAGCATAACAAACGATTGAATGTCCACATTTGTAAGGATTGTATGACTGTGCTGAACATGCATCTATAGTATCAAAAAATTTCATCAAAGTAATTGCAGAGCAATCGAGTATATTGTTGAAAAACGTAATTATTTCTTTCAAAATATCTATATCTTTATTTTTACAATAATCGTCACATTGCCAACTTTTATTAACTTTTTTTGTTTGTATAAGTGTTAAAATATTTGTGCATTGACCATTTTCATTCAAAACCATCGTTATATTTGATATTTTTAGTGTTGGATTTTAATAACAGTCTCTTCAAAAATATTTCCTTTTTCGTTGTTTTAACAATCTCCAAACAAACAACTAATTTTTGTTCATTTTTCTTTGATTTATTATTATTATAGTTGAAAACATAATTATGTCGCAAATCCCAATTAAAATTGTAAACTGCTTCTGTAAAATATGATTCTGTAGTGGAAGTATGTAAAGGTGGGCCACAAACTGCTGTAAGAGCACATTCAATATTTTCCAAAATAGATATGCCATTTAATCTGGTTAAAGAAACTTCAATTTTATTTTTACAGTAATGTAGTTGTTTCTTTAATCTAGAAAAAATTCGATCTCGCATATAAATACTTTTCCTTACTAGATTTTCTGCTTCAATTCTCCGTTGGACTGTGCAAGATAAATTTAACTTATTTATAACGTTTGTAATTAAACGTTCTTTTGTTTTAAGTAGCTTATTAGTACTGTCAATGGTTTTGTATTTTTTTATAATTTTTATAGCCGTATTAATAGTAGATTTAACAAAATTTTTTTTAAAAAGAGATTTATTTTGTTCAGAAATAGCTATTTTTTTTCTTTCTTTACATAATTCATAATATATTTTGGATCTTTGTTTTCTTTCTTCTTTTTTCTTTCCCACGGTAAATTTTTGTTTTCACAAGTGTTTCTTCTTTGCGACATTCATAATGTGTTTTTCTTCTTTTATTATCTTGTTCTTTATTATCTTTATATTTATTTTTATTATATTATATTCATTTTATTATATTCATTTTTCGTTTTAATTATATTTGTAATTTGTGACGTTGATAGTATTCACTATTTTTTTTAGATTTAATTTTTTTCTTAAGTAATTCTGCATTAATAGTACTATCTTCATATATGGACTCAGCATTGTGACGGAGAATCCGTCATAGGCCGTCGACGAACAGTGTAGAATGTTTACATTCTTGCTCGACTGTCGCCAGGTTGCCGGCTTATGTAAGCCTGTTGAGCCGCGTAAATGCGGATTTTTCAAAAAGCTGGCAACGTTTGAAAATCACGCGATTTTCGAACTTGCGGTGACGATCGGCGAGGAATTTTGGGAGCCGCGAGGGAAGGGAAGAGAAGAGCGAGCGTAACGGGAGTTACGCGGTGGTCTCCAGAGAGTGAGTTTCGCTGCGCGTTCCCGCGAGAACGGAGAGATAAGTCTCGCAGTGCAGATAGTTTTATTCCTCTTTGATTAGAGTGAGCGTCGCGAGTGAAGCCAAGGGTAAAGGTATGCGAGAGAGAGGGAGAGAGAGTGAGAGAGAGAGAGAGAGTGAGGAAGAAGTCGTGAGAGAGTGCGAGGGAAGGAGAGCGAAGACGAGGAAGAGCAGCGAGGAAGTAAGCCGTGGGACGAGGAGTCGAGAGTCGGCGGGAGGCGACCGGTGGTTGCCACCGCTATCTCAGAAGCCGAGGGTGAGGCGGAGACAGTGAACATCGAGACGAGCATTCAGCGAGGCCCGGCGGCCCTTCTCCGGAGGACTAGCTGCAGGAACGAGGTGCAGCGGTGCCTGAGGGAGCTGCCAGGAGCTCAACTGCTAGCGAACGAGCTTCGTGAATCGCAAGGGTAAGCGCCTCATTTATTCGTGCGAAATAGCGAGAGCGGGAGAGAGAGAGAGAGAGAGAGTGAGAGCGCGTGGTGGTGGTTTTGCGGTGAGGGTGGCGAGGAATTGCCACTTCCCTGCCCTTGGGAAGCGATAGGCCTCCGTCGGCTGGGAGACAGTCGCGGGCGGCCGGCCTGCAACTTCGCGACATAGACAGCGAGAGAGAGAGTGAGCGAGTGAGAGAGAGATAGAAACATTAATTTATTGAATAATTATATTTTTTTGTGCAAGGCACTCAGGGTGCACGTAGCTACATCGGCTACGACGTGGTGCTACGTCACAGCATTTGAAAATGTTTTTGAAAAAGAATGTTCGGTATTTTTTTAAATTTTTAATCTTTTTTTAGGTAACTCATCGGTACTTCCCATATTTATGGATTCAATGTTTGAACGTGTCCTTGAAAGAGATAGTCGATTGTTATGATCAATTACTTTTATTTGTGTGGTTGTAGCAGGTGTCAGTAAAAATTTCTTTGCTTTATTGGATTGTGAATGAAAAAAATCATATTCTGTTAATGATTGTAACTGTTTAAATTGTTCATTATTATTATTTTTATAAGCTGAAGTTGTCATATTATTAATGTTTGCTTGTGGTTAATTTTGCCAAATTTGATTTGACAAAATTGAGAAATTTTTTTCTTGTAAAATAAATATATACGCAGCACCGGTAGCACGTGACATCCAAAAATTTGAATCTACAATGTTAACATTTTCATTGTCAACATTAATCCATTTGTCTTTCTCTTGTAGCATATTATAGTAATGACTGAATTCCAAAGTACCTTCATGAAAAATTACACTGTTAACGGAATAATTTTTACCGCTTATTAGAATAGTTTGACCATGAACATCATGAACGGTAAAATCAGTTATTTTGCACGCTTTATTAAATTGATTGTATTTAAGGGGAATTTTTTTAAAGAAAACTACAAAACTTTTTTAAACGATTATTATATCATCTTAAAGAATACATCTTGAAGAACTTCCAGTAATTTTTTTATTGCAAAATATTACATTGTTAAGTGGCAAATGGCCGCCAATGAAATAGTGTTTTTATTTATACGGTTTGCGGTGACCAACATTGCGGCGAAGTGGATCATTTGTAACAAAAAATGTGGATAGATTTAGTTAAATATAAGTATAAACTAGTCTTTAATCGAAGGATTTAAAAAAATATTCATTTTTCACAAGATGACGGACAGTCAAAGTTAATGGTTCGATTTTAACGAAAAATCGAACGATTAAAGACTACATTTTTATGTATTAAATAAGCCTGTAAAATTTCAAAAAGATCGGTTTATTAGTGTTCGAATAATCTTGGTCACCGACTTCAGAAATGCCATTTCGAGAAAAACGCGTTTAAAGTTTTAATTGCCGGTTGTTTACACAACGGATTCTTCTCTTTCAACGCTCATATCTTAGTCAATTTTGTTCGGTTCGACTTGAAATTTCCAGGTCATATTCTCAGATACTTATACTTCAAAAATATGCAATTAACAAAAAATCGATTTTTTCAAAGTCGCAAGTGGGGCTAACCCGTTAAATAGTAATAATTGAAGAATAATTACTTTATTTTTTGTATTTATTTCTAAATTTTGAAATAATTTAGATTTGCACTTATTACATTCTCCTGATTCATTCAAAGAATTATGGTTAAAATTGATTATGGTTTGCAAATTTAAATTGTCAATATTAGAAAGCAAAGCTAATGGCACAATAAAATTAGAATCAGTTTTAGAACAAGTACCATTTTTACAAGTTGGACAATAGAAGGTATAGTTTAATTCATGTTTAATTATTGAAGAAAGAGTATTAGATTTATAACATAGGCCATTGATAAACTGTGCTATATCCTGTTGTCGAAGATGCGTATACTCTTCACCAGCAAAAGCTCTTGAACTTTTAATATTAACACGATTTTTGCCTTCAAACAAGTACTGAAGAATCACATTTTTTAGAGGATTCAACTCAGAACTTTTAAGAAATGCGTCTCTAATAATTTCACGATGCATTTAACTAATTATACATGCATTAGCATAACAGGATACATGGTCTCGGTTAAGTAAGCCTACAATAGTATTAATATTTTTAATACGCTTTGGTGTATCATGTTTTGAATCATTTCGTAATATGTTTGCTTTTTCTAATTTTTCTGTATTACTATTATTATTTTTACTAAATACAAAATTAAAAAGTGAATTGCATTCTATATCAGTAATTGAAACAGTAGGAAAGTGTATGTTAGTAGTCTAGTTCCTGCAAATATTTTGTAAACGTGGGATCGTAATTGATTTGTGTCATAAATAATATTTGTTGGATCTCTGTTAAAAAAAATGGATGTAGCAAAAGCTATTGCAAAAAATGCACAATCAACAGCATTACTTTGTTGTTGTACTTTAGGCTGATAAATAGGAATTCCATCGACATAAGGAAATAATTTTCTCAAAAAACGTTTTACACACTCATGTAAAGTATTTTGATTTAAAGAGTCAAAAATATAAATGCTCTTTGTGTCATAATAACAACAAACCCAATGTCCGTTGACACATTCATGACATTGATCATCACAACTATGCAGTAACTGTAAATGATAGTTATTTTTAGGAATGCCTTGAATACGAGTTGATCGATGATCCACCATAATATTTTTAAGATAAAGTGTAGATCTGGGGTTAAACATATATTTTGAATTTTTTCGTAGCATATCGTGAAATTTATCTACATGAGTATCTTTAAATTTCAACCGATTATCGAGAATTCTTAGCTTATCTTCGTCTGTTAATGCATAAATATCTCTTTTCTCTGACATATTGATAATAATTTATTATTTTCTGAAAATATTAAAGATTATTCTAAAATTATTGAAAATTGACTGAAAATATTAAAGATTATAAAAAAAATATATTTAATATTTAAAAACTAATTACAACAAAAAATATGGGCCTTGTGTATTGCAACATATAAATATAATAAAAAGTTTACTGTTGATAATGTATAAGTTTAAAAATTTGTTAAACTAATGATTTTTACGTAACGTTAATATTTGGTTATGGTTGTTTTGTCGTTGATTCTGGTTAATTATATCGTTAATTCTGGTTAATTATATTTCTCGTTAATTACGATTAATTGTGGTTGGTACGATGGTTATAGTTGGTTTATATGTTTGGTTATGGTAATGGTTGGTTACAGCACGGTTATGGTAATGTTTGGTTACAGTAGATTATGGTAATGGTTAATTATAGTATGGTTATAAGAGGTTGCTTGGTTATAGTTTGTTATATTTATTTTTAATTATATATTAATCTTATAATTACAAAAAATAAATAGAATATTTCTATCTATTATATACACATATAATTCACTTATTTATTGTAATTATAATTCATTACATAACGTAAAAATTGTGTACAATATAAATTAATACATAAAATAGTTTTTCAACACCTGAAAAAAGAAATAAATATAAATAATTAATTTATTTAATACGATCTGCAATACAAATGGGCTCGTATTGCAAATCTGCTATACAAATGCTGCTTGCAGACTGCGTACTGGCGTGAATTTTTTGAAGGCTAGTGGTTGACTGATTGAAATTGGATCGTCGTGTTTCCCTCAAGTGCTGCCAGAGGTCTGCTGACTGTCGAAGGTTTTGCGCGATATTTATGCGCTTTCCCGTAGTTGCGCCGAATAAATCCTTTTTCCGGAAAAATTCTGGAGGGGGTAAGTTTGTCGGGCCCCCTTCTCCTCGGAGGGCCTGTCTGAGAGGGCGTGTAAAGCTTCCGCAAGGGTGTGTCATCTTGATGGTGGAGAGAGAGAGATTGAGAGGGGACTGTCCATTTTTACAAAAATAATTGATAATCTTAAAATTAACATTGGTATTAATTGTTTATAAATTTCTTGTTTTTAATAATAACCTACGTACAATTTGAACGAAGCTACGAAAAAGAATCAATTTCGTAGCTTAATTCTAACTATGATTACAATATTAATTTATTTTTATTATTTTATTTATTTTTATAAATCTTTTTTTGTTTTTATTGCACATTATAGTGCTTAAACTTTCCTTATTATTATAATGTTATCAACTATATACTATTTCTATTTTTACGAAGAATTTTCGTTTTTTTTGTGAGTTTTCGTAATGTTAGTTTTAACAAAGGGTATTTTTATATTAATCTTAAAATCCTAGAGTGTTTATTACGTATAATTCTCGAATAAACGTATTTGAGAAAAAAAAGAAAATGCTTATAATATTGATATATTTATATATATAACATATAGCGCATAAAATATCGGTGTATAAAAATTAAGATGGTAAACTTAAATTCTAACGCTTGTATTTATTTAATTTAATATTAAATGGTTAGTCTCGGAAAGATAGAACGATTTTATTCATAATTTAAAATTATTAAATGGAACTTATTGTTTACAAATAAGAAAACATGCAGAGAAAATTATTGCATGTTTTTTTTATATCTTTTTATTTCGAGAGAAAAAAAATAGAAAGGCTATATGTATTTTGTTATTTCATTTAATATTTTAATTGAAAACGAACATAGTCAGGCCGTTCAAAAAAATATTTGTTATGGTTAAAGATTATTGCAGATATTTTTTGTATAATTCTTTTTTATAATATAAATATACTTTGAAAGAAAAATCGGCTGCATTATTTTAAAGTATAATTCAATTAAATTTGAAGATAGCAGTTGTGTTTTTTTATAGGTATACGTGTTCAATTTTATTTAAAAATAATTAGCCTTTTATAATATTAAAAATGTAATTTTTCGTAAATAATATTATACAAGAAGAAGGAGTTTGTTGTATTCAGGTATTTTGTGAAATAAATTATATAACTGTTAAAAACTTATTTTTGAATTTTAAATTATTTATAAAATTTGAATTTTAATTTGATATATGTTAAACAATTTCAATGGATGATTTTATTCAATATTTTGTACGCAATTTCTGTTTTTATTTTTTCTCTTTTCAGATTTTAAATTATTAACTTGTTGAATTACTTTAGTTATTGTATAAAATATACCTTGTGAGGTATTTTCGGAAACTGTAACTTCTATTTTTTTCGTTTAGCATGTTATTTTTTTTTGTCATTTAAATATTATTCAATACGAGTATATTTTGTTTAACACGTTGACTGCCAGACGGATTTTCCGTGGTTTGTCTGAGGCGCCAACATTGACTTTTCATTATTCTTTTTTGACCGCGCCGCCGGTCACTGGTGGCCCCCACGGCGCTGTAGCGAAGTCGAGTGCCGGTCACCGGTGACCTTCACGGCAGTCAACGTGTTAAAACAGTTATTTAATCTATTTGCCGAAGTCTTCCTAGTGACCTATTTATTGTTTTATTACGTTACCTGTACAGTGTATCAGTAAGCGAAGGTTACGGTTATAATTTGCAATAATAAAACAATTTACAAGACATTTAAAGACTGAGCGCCGGCACCGTATCGACCGCTTAAAACCTGGGCGCCGGCATGATTCGCTTGTTTACAATGAATGAGTACATGAAGAAAATATTTAAAATTTTGTACATTTTCGTAAAACACTATATTTTGTTTCCATATTCGTCATATATAATTTAACAATAACAAAAAATAGAAGCAAAATCAAAAATTTTTATTTATTCGAATCCCGCGTTTTCGCGGGGCCGGCGTACAATGTGTTAAGAATATTCGTCATTCATTGCATAACGTTATAATTGTATTACGCAGGGAAAGTTTGAAAAAAGAAAATTAATTGACAGTTAAAAAAAAAATAGATAAAATTATTGTTAAAAAAAAAAGAACATAGCTTTTGAGGTTAATATCACCAGCCAGATTAATTTGCTTATAACACAAACTGATAAATTACTGCTAAAGTTGTTTTTTGCTCAAATAAAATCAAAAATATGCGGATAACTAGAAAATAAAATCTGATCCGCAGCACCCAGAATGTAATATTTGAAATATTTATAAAAAGGATTATTATCAATATATTAATCAATGTGCCATGAGTAAATAATATTTTGCACCCCAGATTTTAAAGCATAAGAATTGTAGCACGCCGTGTTACCCATACTTGCCACGTGGCGCGACTGCGCCACTTGATAGACTTATGTATAAAGCAACATAATATTCGCTTCTTTCCAAATGAAAAAAATTCAATGTATTGTTGAACACAGCGCCACAGCGATAGACGTTAGATAATTTTGTTTCGTTAATTTTAAAACTTAATTATAATGACAAGAAAAATAAAATATTAATAAAAATATAATTTTGTTTCATTAATTTTAAAACTTAATTATAATGACAAGAAAAATGAAATGTTAATAAAAACATAATTTTGTTTCATCAATTTTAAAACTTAATTATAATGACAAGAAAAATAAAATATTAATAAAAATATAATTTTGTTTCATTAGTTAATTAATTTTAAAACGATATATTTAATTTATTTATAAATAAATATATTTAATGACAGTTGAATGCATAAGAAAGGACGAGTTTATTGTATTATTTTATATTTATTTATTATTATATCTTACAATAACAAAAAATAAAAAATTAATATAAATATATAATTTTGTAAAACTATTATTTTACTTATGTAAAACATAAAACCTTTTTCATACAATGTTTAAAACGAAATCGCATAAGGGCTGTTTTTCACGGTGCGCATGCGCGCAGACGCTATCCAACATCTTGCGAAAACTATATATATATATATATACAAAATAATCATAATGATAGCGACTGAACGGAAACACGAAAATCGAAACGGTGGGACCTAAAATGCGAAACTGTAGCTTGTATCTCTGCTATGGCAGAGTGTAGAAAGCTGGAGTTTTTATTTTCAAAAGAAGTAAAAAAATAATAAGATAGTATCATTTTAATTTCATTTTTCATACACAAAAAGATATTTTTCTAGCAATTAAGTTTCGCATCCCCGATTTTAAAGTATAAAGGTCTAGCGCGCCGCGTTGCTATTAGTACCCATACTTGCCACGTGGCGCGGCCGCGCCACTTGATACTCAGCATTTTGCGTGAGAACGGAAATGCTATGATCCCGCGACATCTCAAATCGCAGCGGAGACGCTCACTTTCCTATTGCTTAGCAGAAAATACAATTCGATGATTTATTGAAGTTGGGAGTAAAACAATATAATAATTGAATATTTATGCTTGCAGAAAATATATGGCTATTTTTATTAATAAATTTGTTTAAAAAAAAAAGATATGGTCAAGCCGTTATATATATTTTTAATAACATGATCCATATAGGTATATATATATACTTTGAAAATATAATAAAAATAAATAAAAAAACAATGCGTTATAAAACTTAATTTAAATTATGTTTAACGATTGTAGCTATTTTTTTCTATTTCAATAATGCATGGCCTTGGCCCAAGCATAGGCTAGGTTTCGCAACGGTTCGGGTCGGAGGAGAGTGCGTCACATAGATTGTGGGGAGAGGCTTTATTGTGGTGGAGCGCTTGGGCGTGGATGAAGGCAGTCGGTCGATATGTTTTTTTGCATGGCGACCGGGGGCAAGAAATGCAGGGAGCAACCTTATCGGCTGACACAAAAAAACGGAGGTCATTTACCGACGTTACACTCTCATGCTAAAACGGTTACTAGGTGATTGTAGTATCAACTAGTAATTGTATTGGCGTAGCTGGAAAGAAAACGATGTTAATTTGTACTATAAGTCGTGGTTTTTTAATGGCTGTAGTTGAAGAAACTTCTCGACGACAGGACTTGTGACGTCGTTGGTAATGAGTCGGCTAGAGTTGGTGCTTTGGTAACTGTTGGTCCTGAGTGTGAGGTTACGGTGTCGGGGTTCATGAATCCCATTTCTATGTCGTGCTGTTGTTCAGTTTGTCTCACGGGCGGATCCGCTGTCTCCAGAGTCATAAATAGACGAGTTATGGACCCACAGAGTGCGGCTAAGAGGTGCATAGAGATTCCGTACATACGGTAAAGGAGGAAGCCATTGACTAAACTACTTTATATTGTTTATATTGCAAGTATAATGAGGACGACAGCTATGATAACGGAGCTGATGGTCCCGAACATTAACAGTCGGTCCCAGGCAGTAGTCCATACCGAATCCAATTTTTTTCCTACAGTATCTTCGTTGAGGAGTTTAGATATGGTTACTTTATTGTCGATAATGGATTGGCCGTGGAGTTCTCTGGCAAGTTCGTTAAATAGTGACAGCTTTTCCATCAGGAACATAATTCGTTCTTGTAGCTGTAAGAAAAAAAAAAATATATATATATATATATAAACACGTAATCAAACAAGAAAAAAAAAAACAAACAAAAAAACACATAGATACTAACCTCATATCATACGATTATAAAACTAGCCAAGAAGAAACAGAATAACATTATCTCTAGTTTTCAGATGCACTTATCGAAAAAAATTATTCTCTCATATCTTTTTGTTCCAATTTATAGTCTAATTGGTTACGACTGTGGACCACAACACCTAAACGTAACCAGTGAATCTCTACTAGAAGTAGACGAATGCGACTTCCCCATATACTCTGTAAATGTAACCCGTCGTTACATACAATTATTGCAAGTAGTAAATTATCGTAAAACCCATGTTATACAATGTAAAGTAGAGATACAGAGAACAGTTTACCACTGCGGAATGTCCTCACACAACTCTATAGTTAATCATGGTCAGGCCGAATACATACATGAAATTAGTAAGCACGCGTGGACGCAAATGTACGAAACCGGACTGTTTAAATTTGTAACCAGTAGTACCGTAAAGCATCCAATCGTTTACGCAGGTACACTCTCTGAGGATGGGCGATGTTCTGGAAGCGTTTACCGAGACCCTTATGGTACTTGGGAAAACGTAGTTATACAGGGACTACTAAAAATCACCTTAAGAGAACATTTTGCAAAAATAGACCTGGACAATAACAAAATACATTTAAATTCCGGAACATCGTGCACCCTCTCTGAAACATTTTGTATTAACTTCGAGAGCGGTTATTCTTTTTGGGACGCCCTACGCCTAGACCGATGTAAATTCAACCGTTAAGGACTCTTATAATATGGTCAGTTAACAAAATCACAGACAGCAATTTTAACTATTAAAGAATCACATATTCCCTTACCACAGACGACGTAACTTTTGCCCTATTCAGCAAAGGCACCGAGAACTTATGCGGATACACAGTGGTTAGAACCGAGCACCCTAAGCTGTTTATCCTAGAAACTAACAAAGGATATTCGTTCGCGAAGCCCGGAAGGATAGCGATAGAAAACTTGGACATCTTCGCGTATGTAAATTCCAAATTCGTGTACGTCTAGAAATACATCAAAACATAGATCAAATCTCTGTACCATAACATCTTGCAGCAACAATGCAGGATTGGGAGACAGACATTGCAAAACGCCCTAGCCATAGCCGACCGATCGCCTGACGAATTCGCTTATAATCTAATGAACGGACCCGGTTATATGGTAATTGAGGGTGAAGAAGTGGTGCACATCATCAAATGCATACCTGTAGAAGTAAAACTCCGAGATGGAGAGCACTGCTACGCCGAATTAGAAGTCTCCTGGAACAACAGGACTCAATATCTAACAACTAAAATCCACATTCTAAAAGACCATGATACCAGGGTATCATGCAATGCCATCCTGCCATCATACTATAGAATAAATGAGGAATGGTTAAAAATCATGCCGAAACCCATGGAAGGTAAAACACCTGAAACCCTTAAACCCTTCAGACAGATGACATGGAAGTACACTGACCCGGTTTCTCTTGCCACTAGTAGCATCCATACAGAAAAAGATCTAGAGCAACTACAAGAACGAATTACCAGGCTGTTCAATAAGTTTTGTGGTTCGATAAGAAAAACACAATTTTATGGTTTGAAATACACTTTATTATTCAGTATAGTCTCCCTGAACATCAATACACTTGTTCCAATGAGATTCCAATTTATGAATTCCATCCCTGAAGTGAGAATCTGGAAGGGCTGCAAAATACGCTTCCACATCTGTTATGACCTCATCATTTGATGAAAAACGCCTTCCACGCATGAATTTTTTTAGGTCTGGAAACAGATGGAAGTCGCTAGGGGCCAAATCTGGTGAATACGATGGATGCTCTAACAATTTGAACTTTAATTCATGGATTTTAGCAATTGTCAAAATGCTCTTGTGACACGGTGCATTGTCCTGATGAAAAAGAATTTTTTTCTTCTGCAAACCGGGTCTTTTTTCACGAATTTATCTTTAGCTGGTCTAAAAGGTTACAATAATATTCAGAATTTATTGTTTTACCAGTTTGCAAGTAATCCACAAACAAAATTCCTTTCGCATCCCAAAAAACTGATGCTAATACCTTCTTGGCCGATTTCTGGACACGAACTTGTTTCGTAGCCGAAGAACCAGGTTCACACCACTCTTTAGCCTCTTGTTTTAATTCAGGATCATGGTAATAGACCCAAGTCTCATCCATAGTGATGAATCGATGCACAAAATCTACTTTATCCTTTTGAAAACGCTCTAAATGTTGCTGAGAAAGTCGCATTCGAGTGTGTTTTTGTTCCATTGTTAACGAATGCGGCACCCATTGTGCACACAGCTTTCTGAAACCCAATACTTCAGTTAAAATATTGCTTGCACTGCCTAATGAGATGCCTAGGGCTTCTACTAAATCTCTTTCAGTCACTCGACGATTTTCCAATACGATATCCTGTATTTTTTCTACGATTTCTGGTGTTGTTGCTGTTTTTGGACGTCCTTGACGTGGATCGACTTCAAGGCTTGTACGACCACGTTTAAATTTAGCAACCCTTCTTTCTACTGTACTAATTGAAGGCGAAAAGCCCTTATACACTTTTAACATTCGTTCATAAATTTCCTTTGCTTTTAAACCTTCCAAAAATAAAAATTCAATCACTGCACGATACTTGATTTTTTCCATTGTAAAAAAATACTGTGACACGTCGATACTAAATGGCTTGTAAACAAAGAATGAATTGAGAGATTGAAATGAAACTTATCATACGTTCATATAAAAAGTGTACCAACATAACAAAAAAAAATTTAGGCTAGTAGAAACACCTTCTCTTATTGAACCGCAAAACTTATTGAACAGCCTGGTATATTTTAATCGAGAAACCATCATTACTTAACAAATTTGCTAAAGAAATACATGGCCAACCTATAACGAACAACAAGAGCATCATCTCTAGACTTCTAAACGAAAACACAGTAGGAAAAATACTAGACTCAGTCTGGACTACAGCTTAGAATAGGTTGACCACATTCGGAACCGTCAGCTCAGCTGTAATAGCCATTTTCTTGATAATACAAACAGTAAAAACTATAGCAGGAGCCATAATTAACGGCTTCTTCCTTTACCGCGTGTACGGATGCTCAATGCACCTCCTAGCCGCACTCTGTGGCTCTATAACTCGTCTATTTACGACTCAGACAACAAAACAGACTGAACAACATGACATAGAGATAGAATTCATGAATCCAGACACCATAACCAAGTATCCGGCAGGATATATCCTAGCCGACTCAATACCAGCAGCATCACAACAAGTCCTGTCGTCCAGAAGTTTCTTCCATTACAGCCATTAAAAAGGACCACCTAACATTGTACAAGTTATCGTTGTTTTTTCGATTACGTCAGTACGATTGCTAGTTCATACTACGATCACCTAGCAACCATTTTAGCATGGAGGTATAACATCGGTGCATGACCTCCGTTTTTTTTGTGTGTGTTTGTCAGCCGAAAAGTTCTTTACTGTCTTTCCTAACACAATAATCCCCTCTAATCACCAAGCAGTAGACCTCAGGCAGTACTCGAGGGAAACATTACTACGCATCTTTTACACGAGCAGACCTCAGGCACCACTTGAGGAAACAAGTTACATTACTGCTGAACAAGTTGAATAACTAAGGAACAAGTTACACTATTACGCAAAATACTACTAAGGAAACATGGAAGGAAGCAAGGAAGAGAGAGACAGAGAGAGAGATTTTCCTTGTTTTCCACCTACTTCATACTAAATAAAGAGTAAGTTTTTCTAAGATTTTGTATTTTCCTTTTTACTCTCAAAAAGATAGTATTAGCCAGAATCGGCTAAATATCTCTATCCTTGAAACACTTAGTAGGTCCTTTTTCAGGGCAGCATATAAGTCAACGTCGGCCTATACTGTTGTTCATTCCCAATATTCATGACATTTTTCTAAAAATCTCGTAAATTTAATTCCTCCGCCGTCCCGAGCTCATAAGTTTCAGTATTTAGGCTTATAAAGGCGAAAAGCAATCCACATTATTTTTCACGCAATTGAAACGTCACTACCAACGTTACAAATAATAATATAAAAATAATAAATGAAGCGGGGAAAAAATTGCAACGAGAACCAAAACTTTAGCGAACAATGATTGCCGACGGGCAGAAGACACGAAACTTACAAACGACTGAAATGTAACATCAAAATTGAGTGATTTTTCATACATGAATAGATACAAACAAAAAAGAATATTGAATCAAAACAAACGAATAAATATTTTCTTCCCTTAAATAAATCAATAAATAACTAGGTGAATAATTTAATACATAATTAATTAATTAAGTAAATATATAAAAACCCCATAAGTGAGCAACATTTAAAAAAAAACCAATCGGAAATAAAACAAATTCTTTTTAGATCCAAACACATATATGTTACATTATAATATTAAAACTTGTTATAATTAAATATTTAATCATTTAATTTTTGAAGACAACCGAAATATTAATAACAAGATTCAAATAAATAACTGAACAAATAACCATTTTATTTCAAATTAATAATAGTTTTTTTTTATTTAGTTACCCTAATAAATAACTAAACAAATAATCAAACAACTGGAAAAACTATTGAACAATAAATAAATGTCCAAATAAGTTTTTAGTGAATAAATATTCTTTTTCGAATAAACCATATAACTAATCAAATAACTATTCACAAACCAATATAAAATTTAATACAAATTATATCGCTTTTTCAAGAAAGACTCACTGAGGCACATTTATATACGCTGATACGGGAAATCAGTAACCGCGTGCAAGAACTCGAATTCGCAGACCAACAAAAGAAACAGCTGATCGACCGATTGGCATACGAGAATTCGAGATTACACGCGCGTTTAACCAATCTCTCAAAAGGCATCCAAACGTTGAACCAAAAACAAGTCCGAATTTTCCAGAAACAGCAAAAAATTCGCTGGTTTGTAGGGTCGCATGTAGGATTTTATATCCGAGACCGAAGGAACGTCTACACGAAAATCGAAACGTTGGGGAGCGAAGTCGACTGATTCGCGAGCGACGACCCAATCCTTTACTAAAAATAAATAAATATATATATTGTTACAAAGTAGAAAATTCATATTAAGCACAAGTAAGGCAAACAAAAAAAAAAGGAAATACAAGCAATCTATTCATAAAAACGAATTAATAACTAATTAAATAGATAAATAATAAAATAAAAATAAAATCGAAAATAAATAAAGAAAATTTTCTAGACAATTGGAAACAAATAACCACTCAGATTCAGATACCGTTTTATTTTATATAAAAAATAAAAACTTCACTTACACACATTATATCACGTTCATGAATTTTCTAAAAATATAAGAAACAGTTTTATTTTTTGCTCATGCCTTTTCACTAGTACCCACACAAATACCTACATACTTGTTTTTTCTCGAAACGTATATCGAACCTACACTTATAACTCTACAATAAAATAATTATTCTTTCACACTCTTATTACGTAGCACCATTGTTGCACGAATAAATCTAACCATTTTTCTCCCTTTTCTCTAAATTGCACACACTTTTATTAATTTTTTTATACACAAGGAACGCTTCAAGTTCCAATAAACTTTCTAATTCATTTAAAAACAAAAACACGTAGTTCACAAAATATTCTTTCACATCACTAATAATAAGAACAATTTTTAATACAAAAAACTATAATAACGTTGTTATTTGTATAAAACTTTATCGCATCATCTCAACTCTTGCTACTGCATAAATAAATTCCCTAATTTTATTTCAAATGACATTAGTAACCTTTTTTTCTCGATATTAAACACTTTTATTTAAAATAAAAAACAGTTAATCATAACTCAACACAACACTTTAAATCTTTTTGAATATAAAATTAATGCCTCTTAAAAAAAAAAAAAAACGTAAATAAGGTACAACGAATAACACAGACACGATTTCACTTCTTTTTAACAGGAAAATCCTCACGACTCTTCTATAAATAATCCAGATTATAATTCTGCAATACCACTATTGACACAAAGGTATAACGACACCGTTACACGCGAAAAGACAGCATTGAAACAAGAGTGCTACGCATGCACAGAACTAAATAATGCAAATACGCAGAGAAAATATATATATAAAAAATTAATAATCGCATTAAAATAAATTAAAATACAGCTAATTAAGATTAAGAAACAATTCTAATAAATTCAGGTTATACTAAATCAATAAATTAACAATAAAATAAGTAAAGATTAACGATAAGAACGATTAAGTAAATAAATAAATATATAAATAAATCAATCGGGTAAATAAATAAATAAAATATTAGATAATTTAGATAAATAAACTAAATATATAAATAAATTGAAGGAATAAGTAAAAAATAAATAAATAAATTAAGTAAATAAGAAACAAATTAAAACGAAATAAATAAATTAGATAAATAAGAAATAAAGTAAGTATAAACTAAATAAATTAAATAAACAAATAAGTATTAATTCTTTCTAAACAAAATAAAATTATTTTTTGATTAATAATTAGACCTTTTTTTTCGCGTATATATGAACCTAGCAGAGTTAGCATTTAATCGCCTTAATATCGTGGCGTTAAAACTTGAGCTCGACCTATTGCCTAATAAGACAAAAATCTATTTCACGCACTACGGTGCTTACTCGTCCGGTGTTGTAAAGGCCTACGAGTCACAAGGAGGTTGCCACCAATACTTTGAAGTCGAAGACGGTTGCATCTGCCCAGCAGTATATTTTCACCTCCCCGAGGTGTTAAATAGGCACCTCGCCGAGACCGCGAACGAGGTTGTAGAAGCTTCCGAAACAACCTTCTACTTAGGAAAAGACGTGCACGGCTATTATCTAGATAAGCAACACATAGACTACGTGACTTATTGTAGCCTGCATTACGACACAAAACACCAAGAAAGCCTGTTAGCTAGGATAAAAGTTACAGACCAACAAAAATAATAAAATAAATATTGAATAAAAGTTTAAGATAAAAAAAATATAAACACAAATCGCGCGTTTTAATAAAATATTGAATAAAATAATAATAAAAACAATAATAATAAGTATAAATAATAGAAATGAGCATCTCCACGCACTGCCATACATAAATGATTCCAATCATTTATGAAGATTTCAACCCGCTAGCAGCAAGTAACATGGAACAAGCCCTGGAAAATCGCTTGGAAGCTCTGATAGAAGTCATGAGGTTGTAAGAAAACGTAATTTTCTCTCTCATCAAAGAACTATCTTTTATTAAAGAGAAGAACAATATAAACGAGAGGAAGTTACGAATTCTGTCCAAGTACTCTTGCGATTGCTCACTCAAATTCGATCGGGTAGACCACCTAAATCGGAGGGTCAACAAGCTAGCGGGAATACAAATCAGTACGACCAAAGCAGTGCTCAGAGGGCTCTCGCAAGTCAGAAACAACAAACCGGTAGACGATAAGGTTATCGAGCAACTAGAAAAAGCAATGAAAAAACTAAGTATAGATTAAGAAAAAGGGGGAGAAAGAAAAATGTATACATATATTAATGGGTTGAAACTTTTGTTGGAGTATTTTGGATTCAAATACGAGATTCACGTAATAGGCTAATTTTGTACATTCTTTTACATTCGAACGTGTACTTAAGTTAAATGTTTGGCAAGACTATAAAGCTCATTTTAGTCATTTAGACTTAAAGAAGGTGGAAATATATCTACGAATAGAAGCGTTTCAAGAAATATCGCAAACACTACTACATGGGCTGAAATGTACCGGAATTTTTCAATAGGTGACGCCACTAGAAAATGAACATGATTCATTTTGAGAGGTTGATCTGTCACTAGTTTATGTGTGAAGTTTCATGACATTTCGTTCGTTTGTTTACAAGCTACAGTCGTTTAAGTTTCGCTACCTTCGCTTTCGTGAAGAAAATGGAAAAACAGGAATATCGCATCCTGATCAAACATTATTTTTTGATGGGATAAACTCCTGAACAATGAATGAAATGGTTGAAGAAATGTTATCCCACATCTGCTTCTTCGAGAACAATAGTTTATCGGTGGTTCAGTGAATTCAAAATGGGTCTTACAAGCACCGAAGACGCACCTAGCTCTGGAAGGCCAAAAGAGGCTACGAATGCAGAAATCGGAAAGTAAGTGCATCGAATCGTTTTGAATGATCGTAAAGTGAAGTCGCGCGAGATAGCTGAGGCCGTTGGCATCTCAAAAGAACGGGTGGGATATATTTTGCACGATATTTTGGACATGAAAAAGCTATCTGCGTGATGGGTGCCGCGTTTGCTGACTGTTGTCTAAAAACAGCAACGCGTTGATGATTCAACGGCCGGTTTGGCGTTGTTGCAGCGTAATTGAGCGAACTTATTTTGACGATGGATGAAACGTGGATTCATTACCATATGCCTGAGTCCTACAGGCAGTCTGCAGAATGGCTGAAAAGCCATGAAAGCCGACCAAAGTGGCCAAAAGACCAACGCTTGACTGGGAAGGTTTTGGCCTCCGTTTTTTGGGATGTGCATGGCATAATCTTCATCGATTACCTGCAGAAGAAAAAAACAGTTACCGAAAGGTATTATGCAGCGTTATTGGACAAACTGAATGACGAAATAAAGAAAAAACGACCCCTTATGGCGAAGAAAAAAGTTCTCTACCATCATGATAACGCACCGTCACACACGTCCTTGAAAACGAAGGCCAAACTGGACCAATTACGATTCGAATTGGTTACTCACCCACCGTATTCTCCAGATTTGGCCCCCAGCGATTATTATCTGTTTCCAAATCTCAAGCGGTGGCTCCAGGGAAAGAGATTTACATCGAATGAGGAAGTCATCGCGGAAACCGAGACGTATTTCGAAGGCTTGGATGTTTCGTACTACAAAAAGGGCATCGAAATGTTGGAAAATCGCTATACTAAGTATATTGCCCTCGAAGGCAACTACGTTGAGGAATAAATACGACATTGCCCAAAAAACACTTGTTTTTATTAAAAATCCCGGGACTTTCAGCCTATGTAGTAAAGTTAATTATTTAAAAATGGCGCACTAAATAGTGAGTTCGAAGTTGACTTCAAATGTGACTTTGAAAATCGTAGTAACAATCGAAAATGCGGAAAATTTTACATTCGAAATATATTCAAATCATAGTGTTTGCTTAACCTTTAAAGTTATTAAAATTGATCAAGTTAACTATACCTATAAAAATAGAAACTACAAATAAAAATAATTGATTACAGACTCTAATTTATCAATGTTAACAACTTTCGAATCACCTTAAAGGCTATGCAAGAGTGGTTGAACACAACAGCGTATCAATTGGGAGAATATTTCAGAAATGCGATTGACGACATCTTCATCGCCTGAAGTCTCGCTTAAAAAAACAAGGAGTTACCGGACGACAGGTTATATAAATATCCTTTCCTATTATGTAATCTCAGGTGTAACCAAGGATATTGAATTTCGTGACGAATAATCTAAGTTCTGGGCCAATATGAAAGCGATACGAGGTCTGGCTATTAAATAACGAGACTGGTTACGAAAAAGGGTTTTATTATAAAAATTATTCTACATTCGAATGCTTCCCTTCCCTCACCACACACCTTTCCATACGTTTTTTCCATTGATCGAAGCAGTGCTGGAAGTCTTCTTTGGTGAGGGCCTTTAGGAGCTCTGCCGTTTTTTGCTTTACCGCTTCCATCGACTCAAATCGGGTCCCTTTCAAAGCAGATTTTATCTTCGAAAACAAAAAAAAGTCGCACGGTGCCAAATCTGGCGAGTACGGCGCGTGTTCGAGCACTGGTGTGCGCTTACCGGCGAAATACTGCTTCACAGATAGCGCGTTATGGGTAGGTGCGTTGTCCTCGTGCAAAATCCACGAGTTGTTCTTCCACAACTCGGGCCGTTTCTTACGAACTCGTTCTCGCAGTGTTGCCAAAACTGACAAATAGTAAGTCTGGTTGACAGTTTGACCCTCTGAAACCCATTCAGTCATCACGATACCGTTAATGTCGAAAAAAACGATCAACATTGCCTTGAATTTTGATTTGGACATCCTTGCTTTTTTGATTCTGGGCGATTCAGGCGTCTTCCAATGCATCAATTGCCGCTTTGTTTCAACATCGTATTGAAAAATCCACGTTTCGTCGCAAGTAATAATGTTTTTTATCAGTCCGGAATCTTCTTTTAACCTTTCAAGGAAATCTGAGCAGACCTGTTGACGCAAGAGCTTTTGGTCAGAAGTCAGGTTTTTTGGCACCAACTTCGCACAGACTTTTGTCATGTGTAATTCCTCGTGTAAAATTTGTCTAACCATTTCTTTATTGGCGTTTACAGCCTCGGCAATCATCCGGATGCTCATTTGATGATCTGCACGCACAATTTGGTTGATTTTGGTCACTGTTTCCGGAGTAGAAACAGTGACAGGGCGACCCGGGCGTTGGTCATCTTCAGTGCTCACTCGGCCCTCACTTAAGCGCTTACACCACTCAAAAACACGCGCACGAGATAAGGAATTGTCCCCATAGGCCTCTTGCAACAATTTACAGCACTCAGTCGGAGTTTTTTTTCAATTTAACGGGAAATTTGAGATTGATACGTTGCTCCTGTTTTTCGTCACACATGGTTTTCGGCACGAGAAAAAAACACGTTCGTTTTAAACCGCTACTGCACAAATACAATAATAGTAACAAGAACGTGTTTTGGTACGTGCATAGACAAGATATCTAGATACCCAACGCACTACTCGTTTTTTTCCCTACCCCTCTACGGCGCCCTCTAGGCGCGCAGTCTCGTTATTTAATAGCCAGACCTCGTATGCAGCTTAGATTTTGTGATGATTGAGCCATCGTCGGGGTGATCGACAACGTAAAAATGCTAAAGTAAATGATCTGAATTTCTCAAGTCAAATCGGGTGCTCGTATTATACTGCAAGACGTCTATAACCTACGTATTCTAACGCTACCACGCCAACGCAAGCCGTGATCAGTTGACCACGACGTACTGCAAGCAAATCTATATATTTTGAGACATGCATGGAATGTTATTGATTAATTTGTAATTTAACGGAGATTTAATATATTCAATTTCAAACATACTTGTAAATATTAAGAATTTAGTTATTATTTAAAAAATGACTGTATTTACAAAAAGTCTGGAGAATCATATTCATTAAACATCCATTTTTAAAAATGTTTTCAAATCAATATAAAAGTAAATAATACACGTTTTCTAAAATGAATCACTAATTAAATAGTTATCCTTAATTTTATTCTTCATTCGGTTTGTTATTTATTTGTAACTGAACATTTATATTTAAATAAATTTATTAAAAGTAAACAGGAAGTTAAAATTAAAAAAATAATAATAAAAAATCATTTTATTTATATTAATATACTTTCTTCGTATTGACACTAGTACACGGCAAATAATAATATTCAGATTATTTATTGAATTACATCTAAGAAAGAGTACATTTTACATATTAAAAATTTTTATATTCAGAACAAACGTTTATGAGGAAAAAATATTCTGTAATCAGTAATTATTCTAGTAATAACTATCATACTGTTATAAAATGGTCTACATTTAACCATTTAATTTTAGGAGATACGGAAAAAATATCTGAAGTTGGGGTTTTAAACAAAAGTCCAATCTAAAAAAAACAATAAGAAGTTTAAAATATAAAAAGCGATAATTAGTTTACGAAAAAATAAATCATGAATATTTAATACCTGTCTTCGAATGTAATGTACCATCATTTCTAATTGTTGCGGGTTATTATTTTCAGATTTAAAAAATCGGTGCCAAATATGATTTGTTAGCATTAAGTCATTTGATACAATAGCTTCATCATATCCAATTACAGAAGCATTAAATTGCTCAGACAATAATTTAACTTGAGATTTAAGTAACGAAGAATTAAAATTCTAAAAAAAGATAATTATTTTTTAATTTCACTCTATAAATACTATAAATGTTTATACAATACATATTATTATGGATATATTTTTGTGCATATTTTTATTAATATATTAATTGTAACTAAATTGCAGTTTTTAAATAATAATAGAATCAACCGTCACGCAAGCAAACGTGAGCGATTCATAAAATCAATGCTTGCTCGGATCAGAACGCGTCAGTTCCGATCCATTAGAGAAAACTTATACTTTTTTTTTACCTTTGACAACGTTGCACAAAAAGTCATTGTGCGAATTAAGTGCGTCGTCCATGCTCGCTGGATAGATTTCAGAGAGGGCAGTATTCGGTGAGAAACATAAAAGAAGAAATATATAGAAAAAAAAAATAATTTATAAAGAAAAGGTAAAAAAAAATTAAATAAAAACAGAAGTAAAATTATGAAAAAAAAAAAACTGAAAAAAATAAAACGCGAAGAAAAGTAACATATGTATTAATAAAAATAATAACAAAAACATATTTAACAATAAAATAAAATTAACAGCATATTACAAAAATAACAAAGAGAAATTAATAATCGTTCAAAGGATGCATAGAGAATGTTACTTGTGCGAGAAAAACAGTATGCCTTCTTATAAACTTATTTGTATATACCAAGTGTACAAGTATGAAATGCGGATTTCAGACAACAGATGGTGTGCCAATGCAGCTTAAGCTGTTATGATTTGACACTGCGCCATTTTGTTGTCATCAACAAGTTCAGACTCGCATTAGTGATAGACTAAAAAAGTGTGTGCATCGTGTTGTATTGTGTTTAATATGTCAAAATTTATACTGAACAAAGACCATTCGCGGACAGCATTAATTGTTTTCATTTAAAGAAAACTGCTGCTTTTCGGCAGTTTGAAAACTGCCTTTCGGTTACTACGAGAAGCTTATGGTGAACATGCTCCATCGCAAGATACGTGTAAACGATGGTTTTAGCGTTTTAAAAAAGGTGACTTCGACGATGCAGACAAGGAACATGGAAAACCGCCAAAAAAACTCGAATATATGGTTTTGCAAGCATTGTTGGACGAAGATGATTCGCAAACACAAAAACCACTCGCACAGCAATTAGGAGTTTCCCAACAAGCTGTTTCCAATCGCCTACGAGCGATGAGGAAAATTCAGAAGAGCAGTAGATGGGTACCACATGAGTTGAATGACAGGCAACTGGAAAATCGCTAAATCACATGTGAAATTTTGCTCGCTCGGTACAAAAGAAAGTCGTTTTTGCATCGAATAGTAACAGGAGATGAAAAGTGGATTTATTTTATTAATCCCAAACGCAAGAAATCATGGGTAGACCCAGGAGCACCATCCACATCGACCGCAAGACGAAATCGTTTTGGCAGAAAGACGATGCTCTGTGTTTGGTGGGACCAGAGAAGCGTGGTCTATTATGAGCTATCGAAACCTGGGAAAACGGTTAATACTACACGTTACAAACAATAATTAACCAATTTAAACCGTTTGCTGTTTGAAAAAAGGCCAGACTACCGAAAGAGGCAACACCAAGTAATTTTTCTCCATGACAATGCTCCATCACATACGGCAAAACCGGTTCGCGACACATTGGAAGCACTCAACTGGGAAGTTCTGCCTCATGAGGCTTACTCACCAGATTTGGCTCCTTCTGATTACCACTTGTTTGCATCGATGGTTTACGCACTTACTGAGCAGCGCTTTGATTCTTATCAAGATGTCAAAAAATGGCTCGATGAATGGTTCGCGGCAATAGGGGAAGATTCCTACTGGCGTGGTGTACACAAATTGCCCAAAAGATGGGAAAAATGTTTAAAAAGCGATGAAGCGTACTTTGAATAAAGCACTTTTTATTATTTTCCCAAATTTAACGTGTTATTTTTTCTTTTAAAATCCGCCTCTCATACTTGTACACCTGGTAAAGCGGTACTTAGCTTTTAGAAGCAAGAAACCTATTTTCACCATCATTGGATGCCTGATATTTTTTTTACGTCGGCAAAATTTTTGGCTCTAATGAGTATACACAATATGTGTAAGTTGTGACGTGGTGTTTTGCACCAGTCACATGAGGAGACTAAAACACAGCTTGTAAGCCTCCTCGTAGCCCACAATACCCTTCACAATCTTGGCAGTCTCGCAGGACTGCCACATTTGACCCTGAACGACAGCCACGCAGGGCTGTGTATACTGTACCTCCTTCAGGTAAAGGGGCTCGGAGCTCAAGTAAGGCTCCAGCAAGGAGTCAGTCTCAGGAGCCCATGGCTAGGCGATGGCAGTGCTCGCACACACTGCAGCAGGGATTCATTTCCAAGCTACTTCCTGTCCTGGTAGTGGTTCCTGTACCTGTAACCTCCCAGACAGTAGTTAAAAAAAAAGAAGAAAATAATAGTAGCAGCTGCACTTTTGAAGTGGAGTACAAGCTGCCACACAGCACCATAGGAAATTGGAAGAGAAAGTAAGGAGGCGAGCAAAGACACTTAAGCACTGCATCTACGTGCAAGTAATGACGTACCTGGAATTGTCTAGGAGCGTTGCCTCGCTGCCGCTGCTAGCAGGCTATCGCTGTCTCCGACACTGCCGCTTCGCTTTCTCCGCCGCTCATCGTACGATTCGCCTGCGGTTGATCCACCGCGATGCCGCACATGGACAGGAGAGAGAAGAAACAAATTAGTCGACGTCTACCAGCCATGGAACGCGTCGACTAACCTAGACACCCTGGACATCGGATGTAGATTCTTGCTGCTCCAGAGAAAATAGAACAACACTGGCACTCGCAAGCGGATAACCTAAACGCGCGCTGCTGGCGCGCGGTAATGTCAACTGCCGACAGCGCTGAGCGCACGCGGCAGCTGTGTCGCGTAACGTATTTTACACGTACGTTGCGCCGGCGCAGAACGATTATCTAAAATCAGCGCTTGTGAAACTGTCACGCAGGAGCTTCTCGTTCACTCCGTCCGGTGCCATAGTCGCGATCGTTAGCCTTCGTCGTTCGACTCCGCATTCGCGTTTGATAAAATAAAGACGAGCGTGTACGAGCAGGCGGATCGTTCTTTTGCAGTCGAGAGTGTTGTAGAATATCTGGTAAGTGCACCCAGGTGCAGTAGCAGTTACCAGGAGGCATCCCGTCCCCGAATTGTCCAGTTTCCTCCCTGGCTGTGTGTGTGCGACCGCGACGCGTGCTACGCGCCATTTTGTCGCGTGCGAACGTAATTTCCACGCACAAAACCGCGCTACCCGAGTGTAGTTGGCGCTCTAGGCTCGCGTAAAACGCGAGATATAAATTTATTATAGTTAATTGTTAGTTCAAATAAATGGTGTTGTTTTGTTTTTGTTTGAAGCTGTGATTGTTACTTATTGCTAGTAGGCGACCCGCCCGCTTCCCCCTACATTTGTACGCCACCCTGATCCCCGTGGCGTTACAAAGTATCATCTATTAAGTATCTTCTAAAACTTAAGCTAAGTGGCTTCCGGTATTTAATTTGCACGTCAAAAAAAATTTGTTTTATTTGACTACAAATCGACTGCGCGAAGTCACTACTGCCAAAAACTAACCGCGAGATATTGTATGCACAGTTAAGTACGAAAAATTAACAGTGAAAATTGACAGTACTATCTGTGCGGCGCGCTCGAAATATAATTAAATAAAATTTACAGAGTACCATCCGTGACAATATATAGATATATATCAGGTATCCCATTTTAAAAAATACACGCAAATGCCTGTACTAAAGAACGTGAAAGGAAAACTTTTATAATAAAAGTTGTATGGTTCCGCGGAGGATAACTAATAATGACATTGACTCGCTTGGCTACTCGATAATCAAAAATCGAGAGCGCACCTGTTCCGACAAATAGTCGAACAGGAATTCGAAGCGGCGGGACTCTCCACGGGCAAACGCATCAATTGGTTAGTCAATTGACTGACAGTAGAGCAACTGCCTAAGGCAGATAGACCCCTTGTGAGCGCTCAGAAGTTGGTGCTCACAAACACCGTAGCGAGAAACCAGCGTAAGCGAAGCTGAGCACCACTTCATTGCGGAAGCAAAAATTATGGCGGAAAGAACTTTAGTTGCCATCGAGTACTGGGCCTTAACCCTCAACGAAAGGAAGCTCGAAGACAACTTGGCCCAGCTCCAATTGCGCACCGATGGCAGCAGGTTCGCCCGCGGAGACCGGCTACAAAACTGGCTGCTCGGGAATTACATAGCGGCGGACTTCGCAGAAGAGGGAAACTAAGATCCCCAAACCGTAGTACGCCGCAACGAACTACGTCAGCGCCTAATAAATAGACTGAAGTCAGAAGAAGGCGCTGACACAGAGGAGCACCCGTGGGAACTATTCCTCCGCGACGAGAGGGTGAAATATAACCTCGAGCGGACGGTAGGAGTAACCCAGCAGCCGGATATGATCGCTAAAGCTCCGACTGCAGAGTCCTCAAGGCTGGACAAAGAGCCAGTCCAAATGAATGCATCGGTAGAACGAGACGTTCACCATCGCACGCCAGCTAACCCTGACAGCGAAGCTCAGGGCACTGGCAGGCACGAAGAGAGCTGGATAACGCTGGTTAGCGAAAATAATAACCAGTTACGGGTGCCAGCCTCCTTCGCAGCGATGATGGACAACCTCCTCACGGAGGTCAGAGTATTAACGGCTAAGGTGAACGAGCTTGACGCGAAAACGAGCAGTCATGAAGCGGAAGGTCGGCGAACACAAGTGCAGTTCGCCGACACATACACATGCCATTACGCAGACGAGTCTGTGATCGGCAGCACACCTCTACGTGCTCGCCCACAGCTAACCCCTAACCCACATCCTGCACGTCAAGCACCGCATGGCGCAACTAAGGAGGGGGGGGGGGCTGTCCGGCGGCAACGTTCGGCCCGGACAGCAATTCTGCCTATCCCGCGAGCGTCGGAGGACCCGAAACCTTTATCAGGCACTCGACGCGGCAATCTTCGCGGGATATCGGCCAAATAGTGCGGAAATGGCAAATCCACTTCTCCGGAGCTAAGAATCAGAGTATTGATGTATTCCTGGCTTGACTGAAAGACTGCCGAGCTCTGGCAAACCTGTCGGAGGAAGACGTACTGTCATTGTTATCAGAACTCTTCACCGACAACGCGGCAACGTGGTACCACAACGAAAAGAGCAAGTGGTCTTGCTGGGCTGACTTTGAGGCAGCAGCAAGACGGTGGTATAGAACCTCTAGAAGGTTCCAACAGAGGCTCGCGTCCGAAGCGAACAGCCGGACGCAAGGGGTTGATGAGCCGGTACGTGATTACATCACCTGCCTGGTCGCGATTATGCGCAAGCTCTCCCCCATGCCCAGCCGAGACCAGCAGCTCGAAATGCTGCATCGTAATTTGCGGCCAGAGCTGCAATCGATGGTCCGGCGGCTAGAAGTTGACAGCGTCGAGACGCTGCTCGACCTAGCGGTAGAAGCGGAACAGACGTTAGAATGCCGCAAAACCTACCGCCCGCCTCCACCACCCGAAGCCACGCTCTTGCCAGAGATGGCCTACAAGCCTCGGTCCGAAACACGAAGGCAAAGGACCGAGCATCAACCGAGTGCAGAGGGCAAGCCGGCGAGGGCAAAAGTCAGCGCGGTCGCTGCGACGCCCCCAGTGCTAGATGCTGCCACTTTTGCAGCAACGGTCGCCCACATTTTAGGCGACTATATGAAGTCTTGGCAGCGAGATTTTAAGTCTGCCAGGACTTCCCCCCAGCCGACTCACCGCAGTCGGAGGTCTTCTCCGAGAGGCAAAAGCGAAAGCAAGCCAAAGCGCAGCTTGCCACCGCCCAATGGGAAGCGCGACGAGCGCCAGAATGCGCCGTCAGCAAAGAAGGCCTCCCCCGTGCGCACCACCGTGCCACAAGGGCCGATAAAGTGCCACACCTGCGGCGAGCTTGGGTACACGGTAAAGACGTGTCCCAAATGTGCGGGAAACGGGTCGAAGAGCGGTTAAGCGGGGAATTAACCGACTCGTCTTTGACGGTCCTCTCAACCAGCTCGGCGTCTCCACCGTTAACGGAGCACGCTACGACCCCCGCCGACCTGCGAGAAGCTTTATCCCTTGCAGGGCAGGTCGCACGCGCGTACAAACCTGAAGACGAGACCCGTTGGTGGCTTCAGGTGGCGCTAGGAGGTTACCGCCTACGCGCATTATACAATCCAGGAGCATCAAACACGGTCATGGGTCCTATAGGCATGCAAATTGCCAATGCCCTAGACCGAGAGCTCATCCCAGCCGAATCAGGACGCGTGAAAGTCGCTGATGGCAGGCACCTCCCGCTGTTGGGACATGTCAAGTTGCCTTTCGCTGTCGCGGGGTTAATTTATGACATTAGGGTTGCCATAATGCCTCAGCTTGACGAGGAATGCTATGTCGGAGTTAATTTTATCCGAGCATTCCGCGCGGTTTTGGACCCCGACACCGATCGTCTACATTTTAAAGACGCAAATGTAAGTGTCGGCCTGGAAGTCGCCAGCATAGCTGCCGGCGTGGGTGCGCTAGCGTCTGCCGGCGTAGCCGACGTAACGGACGACCAGGGTGCCCGACTTCAAGCTCTGCTTGACGCAGTTTCGCCGAGCGGAGGGTCCACCCTGGGATGCACACACGGGGTAGAACATGCGATTGATGTAGGCGACGCCTCGCCCATCAAGCAACGCTATTACCCCGTCTCGAACAAGATTCAGGAAGAAATGCATCGCCAAGCCTGAGAGATGCTCCAGCAGGACGTAATAGAACCGTCAACCAGTGGCTGGTCTAGCCCGGTGGTGATGGTGCGCAAGGCGAACGGCTCGTACCGCTTCTGCATTGACTTTCGCAAAGTCAACGCAGTTACGAAGTCGGACGCATATCCTTTGCCCTATATGCAGGATATCTTGCGTAAGCTGCGGAAGGCGAGGTATATTTCTACCCTCGACCTGAGCAGCGCATACCATCGAATACCGCTAAAGATTGACTCGCGACCTATCACGGCGCTCACCGTACCCGGCATGGGTCCTTTTTTTTTCAATTTAAAAGACTGTAATACGGCCTTTCGTATACCGGCGCTACCTTTCACCGCGTAATGGGCCGTGTTATCGGCCAAATTAGTGCCGAGATTTATCGGTCCCTATTGGATAGTGGAGACTAGGGGCTCCAACTGCTTCAAGCTCATAAGCGAGCGAGGTGAGCTTGAAGATTAAGTTCATGCGGAATACCTAAAGGCGTCCTACGGTGGGCAAGCGCCCAAAGAAGACGACGACGACCCCGCCGAGGTACACCTAGAGCCCCAACCGCCGAGGAAAGAGCAGGCGACGCGCGATTCGCCTTTGGCGAGCGCTCCAGCTCCCGCAACAGAGTCACAGCCGACCAGAGAAGGTTCAGAGGAGCCCGTCGAGCCTGAACCCGATCCGTCCAAGATCAACCTCGAGCCTAAAAGGAGAAGGGGTAGACCGCGGAAAAGCGCGAGCGTGCGGACCCCCCAGCCTCGTGGCCGGGACAGAGGTGCGGAAAATCGCACGTGATTTTCCTCCGGTTTACCCCATGCCCGATCTGCTATCGATCTTACACGCGCGGAGCGTGGCAGAATCCGCTTATCATGGATAAGCGATTTCTGGGAGGGGGGGTGTCACGGAGAACACTCCGTGTTTCGCGCGTGTTTATATTTCGCGCGATTCCGCGGTCCGCGAGCCGAGTTTAATTTCGGTTACGTGACAGCCCCGGGCGGGAAAATACGGTACACGCAGCTAGATAGAATAGTCGTGTGCCGTATAGAAAAGATAGGCGAGTTCAGGCTAGGCAAGCTTGCTTCTTCCCGCGTTTTCCGAGTAGTTCTCTTCCGCCATTTTCACAGTTCGGACGCGCGCCCTCTCCCCGCGTCTCGACAAGTTTTTTGCGCGACGTTATCGCGAGTTTTTGGCGCGTCCTGGTCGTATTTTTAGTGCAGGTGCGTAGCTGCGATCTGCAGCACATAGGGCACCGCCACCAGACCACAGGGGCGTAGCAGCAAGGCGACGGCACCAACGATTTTGTTCGGCGGCAGCGGCGTCCCGCTACGAGCGGCCTTATTTCGATTTTTGGCGTGCGCGGCTGGCCAGCCACCGTCGTAAGTTTGTTATAAATTTAATTGTTGCCACGTAAATTTTGTTCGATTTTATTTGCGTAGGAGTAACCTCCGACGGTTACTCCGTTCTTTAGTAAATTCATTTTTTCGCGGTTCGTGCGAGTGAGAGCGCTATCTCTCTCACTCTCGTATACAGGGTGAGAGAGTTGCGATCTCTTTCGCACCTATAGAAGAATAAGCGCGCGTGAGTGAGAGAGCGGTATCTCTCTCACTCTAGTGGCAGCAGTGCGGGAGAGTCGCTTTCTCTCTCGCACTTGCAGCATATACGGCGCGCGCGCAAGTGGGAGAAACCTCTATCTCCCACCCGAGTAAGATCAGTGCGAGAGAGTTGCGTTCTCTCTCGCACTCGCGTAAGGCTAGGCGCGCAAGAGTGGGAGAGCGCTTTCTCTCTCACTCCTACGGCGCAGTACAGGAGACTCGTTGTCTCTCTCGTACTCGCAGTAGACGCGGCGCACAGGAGTGAGAGAGCGCTATTTCTCTCGCTCCAACAGGCTCCGTGCGGGAGAATATCCTTCTCTCTCGCACCCGTACGTTAGACGGCGCGTGCGAGTGAGAGGCCTTTCTCTCTCACTCTTATAGGCGTAGTGCAAGAGACGTTCTTTCTCTCTCGCACTCGTATAGTACGCTGCGCGCGGGAGCCGTTTACGCGCATTATAGCTCGCCTAGTTACCTGCGCTTCTCGTGCGTATTTATTTATAATTTCTTCTTATTGTTTCTTTTATATTTTTTGTTGTTGTTATTTGTTTAATAATTAAATTATGTTATATATTTAATTCGTTTTTTTTCTTTCTTTTTTTTTTCTTCTATTTCTTTTCTGATATCCTTTTTTTGCATTTTCCTTTAGAATTTTATACAGACTACAGGAGAAGTCTGAAAACACTTTTTTCATTTACAATTTTTTATTTAATTTATTTAAATTCTTTTTTCTTTTTATTATTATTTTTTTTTGATTCTTTATTATTTGCGCGACGAGAAGCTTTCAGCTCTCCTCCCGAATACCGCCCTCTCCGAGATTCAACTAGCCAGGTGAGGACGACGCACGAGCCGCGCAACGACGATTGCGCGGCGTTGCAACGGGTAAGTAGGGTCCGAAGGACGGTTTCTCGTACCTAGACCCAGGAGCAAAGTCGTCCGGGACTTTAGCTACCTAAAAAGGGGGCGCAACGGGCATATTTGTACCTTTTGCGAATTGCGCGTCCCCCGAAGCTAATTGCTCCTGTGGCGGTTAGCTTTAAAACTGCCACCCCGTTACAATATATATAAAGATAAAAATAATATAAAAAAGAAGTGAAAAGAAGTATTGTATATAGAATAACTCTGGAGTAGAAAAACGTACAAATTTGTAAATAAATAAAGAAAATAAATTAAAGGAAAATTTAGTATTAGATTTCAAAATTACAAAGGTAAAGGGAAATCCACGAGTGGACGCATTATCGAACGCATCGAATATACTTAGAAAGGCAGGTTTTATATTCAGCGCAATTGTGGAAAAACGAGTATACCAATGAATGACACCGAGCAAAGATACAACGCGTAGAGCCGAGAGCTACTGATAGTTGTAGTATAAGAGTCTAAAAGCTACAGAAGTATGGACGAGTGTAGTTGACGCTAAGTCCGTCGGCGTACAGATGGTTAAGCCACTGACATAGCAATAAATTGTATGTGTAAATGTAAGAGTGAGCGTACGTAAATCTGCGCGACAAGCGGCTGGCACTCTTATACTGGTCGCATTATGGTGAGTCACGTTTTAGGCAAACATTGTACTTGATGACCCAACTACCTTTTGCTTTAAGAATAAATTTAATCTCACTCAATATATAATGAATAACCATACATATTATTAACATTACGAACAAACGTAACAATTCAAGAGCAAAAATTTGATTCGAATTTAACCCATTAAGTCTTGAATGGACGTTTTTTCATTGCAACTTTCAACAATTGTAATTTCTGTAAGAAAGCCTTGTAAAAAATTTCGAAACAAGCATATCTGACGTAGAATTAATTGAACTTTCAGAATCTTGGACTAGATTTTTCGAAAAATGTATTCGTAATAAACTATATGTGATTTTTTCCAAAAAAACACAGATTTTTCAACTTTCTTTTTTTTTTCATCTCGTTTTTTTATTTTGAAATCTCTTTAGAATTCCTGTTTGGAGTAAAGAAATCGCATCATCGAGGTTCGAACTTGAAGATATGCAGATTAAAATTTTGAAAATATATGTAGAAAGATCCAAAATGGCGGCTCAAACACGAAAAAATCGTCGAAAACTTCAAGAATTTATTTAAAAATTTATGGGCTTTAGAAACAAATATTAGCAAACAAAGAGCTCTTATAATTGATCAAATAATACAATGAAATTTTTTTAGAATTTTTTGAAAATTTTTTTAATTTTTGAAATCCCAAAATTTTGAAAACGTATAATTAATTAACTGTACATTCCTTAGCCGTCAAAAGTCTTTTGCCGTTGCCCGGTTCTTACCACATGGATATAAAGTATATGAAGAACTTTCTTTTGTTTTTTTGTCTTTGTATATTTTTTTTTTTGTTCGGTTTTTTTCTTTTTATATTGTTTTTTGTTTGATTTTCTTTCTTTTTGTTTTTTCATTTTCAAAAATGTATTTTATTTGCCTTCTGAATTCTTTGTTTATTTTCAAGTTCGGATATAAAATACTTTCTATTTTCTGTTATGAATCAACATAAAATAAGAATGAAAAGTAGGCATCGCAAATCTTGCAGATTATTTGTGTCCTCTTGCTACAATTTTGAAAATTCTTACAATTTTTTTTCTTTCCTACTTCTAACCATTACACGTAATTTATTTTTTTCTTTCGTGCTTTTCGCGAGGTAGAATTCAGCAATAGCTAACGCTATCTCTTTTGATCAATTTTTTTTTGTCGCTATGTGATAAATTATGAATTACAACTGTATTGATTATCGATGATTGAATTAGACGAATAAAAATTGACCATGTCCACATCTTGGCTCTTATGCATGGCATCAAATCACTACAATACCCATTATATAGATCAATACCGCCCATGTATTTATTATACAACGCAAACGCTCTGGGAAAAGGTAAATCACCTTTACTTTTCGATTCTTTCGAATATCTTATTGCTGTTGATATTGGCATTACGTTTGCCACGGTTGAAAGTAGACACTGGCTTTGAATCCATCACAGTAATGTAATTCAATCCACTTTTTTGTTTATGTTTGACAGAGAATTTACCTCTTATTGCTTTTTTGTCCAATTCATGATCAATATTCACTCTGTTTCTCCTTACGGTACCAGTTGCTCTCAAGCCAAGTAATTGCAAATGAATAAGTAAATCTGGATTACAAAAAAATTATCAAAATATGAATGAATTATTTCTGCGTTATTTTCTTTGAAACAATAGAATGAAGCAGCTTTTGAAGCATTTGCATAACGACTTGACTTCCTAAGGCATTTAGATAATTTTGCTTCTTTATTAGATAAATAAATATTAGAACTCTTGCCACAATAAATATCACAATTGAACAGATATCCTTCGGCGTTACGAATCCCCCACATTTTAATTCCAAAATGCACAGGCTTGTCTTTCATAAGCTCGAGCAAAATGGTTCTTTCGTAAAATTTCACCATTATTTCATCGATAGACAAAGCTGTTGAAAAAAATTTAAATTGCAAGGTATTTTTGTTGAAAATTTTAAGAATGTTTCGTACCCTCTGAGCTATATCATCAAGATATTTATCTTCAGGTTTCGAAAATTTTATTTTCGATTTGATCTTGAGAAATTCGTCACGACTCATTGCTATAACTACTGGAAGACAAGCTAGTAATAACCTTTTAAACCAATAGTCCTACTGCGATTTCCTTTGGTTGAAAATTGATGTAATAATTATCTCCAAGAAAATATCCGAATCATCTAATGTCAAATTATAACCATTTCTACGAGTACTTTCAATAATATAATGCTACAAATCAGTAGAACAAAAAAATTCGAACAACTGAATGTATGAAGAATCGCGAATGAATTTTTTTGTTTTTTCAGATAACAAATTTTCATTTTGAGAATAATTTTTATATTTTCTTTCGCCATTTTCCCTATATCTAAGTATAGTTAGGCTCTAATTTTAACTGATTTTCTTCATAGTTACTTAGAATCTGTAAATTATTGATTTTTGTAATTTTAATCTCTGAATTTTGATAATCATCTGATTCAGAAATAAAACAGAATCATCAGAGTCATCATCCTTAGGAATAACTAAAGCATTAGAGTATCCATCTTAATGCTCTTCAATTTCTATATTTTGCACATAATTAGGTCGTTTTCGATGTTTAGCGAACAAATCTGACATTTTCACTGTTACTTACAAAGAGAAATATTATCAATTGTATCAGTAGAGAGTGTAAACTTTTGATTTTACGACACCAATGTTTTGCTTACAATGGATAGATATAATTTACGAATAATATTTTTTTAAGCAAAAAGTATTTTAGTCAAACTATTGACGTGTGAATTTTTCATATATATAAGAAAGTGCAATAACAAGTCGCGAAAATATTTATTTGTTGAAGTTTTTTTGGATATCTAGTCCTATATCATTACATCAATTGTTTGAGAACACAAGTGAAAATTTTGAAATTATAAAAATTTTAAAAATCATCAAAAAATTCTGAAAAAATTTCATCGTATTATTTGATCAATTATAAGAACTTTTTATTCAGTAATTTTTGTTTCTAAGCCTACAATTTTCAAATAGAAAATTCTTGAAGTTTTGCGACGATTTTTTCGTGTTCGAGTCGTCATTTTGGATCTTTCTACATATATTTTCAAAATTTAAATCTGCATATCTTGAAGTTAAAACCTCAAGGACGCGATTTCCTTTCTCTAAACAGGAATTCTAAAGTGAAAATGAAAAAACGAGATGAAAAAGAAAGAAAGTTGAAAAATCTATGTTCTTTTGGAAACAATCACATATAGTTTATTACGAATACATTTTTCGAAAAATCTACTTCAAGATTCTAAAAGTTTAGTTAAATCTACGTCAGATATGCTAGTTTAGAAATTTTAGGCTTTTTTACAGAAATTGCAATCGTTGAAAGTTGCAATGAAAAAATGTCCATTCAGGACTTACTGGGTTAAGAAAAAATTCTGATCATCAAAATTATTTTTACATATAATTTTTAATATTTTATTCTGTAATCTTTGCAATAAACAAATTATTTTTTGCGCACTACCTCAAGTTATTCCATAATTTAGTAAACTATGGAAAAATGCATAGTAAAATATCTTTAAAATTTTTGTTTGTATTGTTTTAGAAAGTTTTGTAAATATGTATACTAAATATTTTTTTTTGTTCATTTTTGAAAAGTGGATTTAACGCAGCTTAGAATGATTTTGAGCATGTCATATTTTGATAAAAATTATTCGATTGATATTCTGAAAGCCACGATTTATTATATTATATTATACTTTCACTAAAATCCATGTATTTGGATTAGTATATTATCTAACACCGTTACTGTGTAGCCCCTAAGTATTATATTACATGATTATTTTTACATCCGGAATATATCAAATGTTTTGTTCAATATCAAATGTTTTAGTTTTATGATCTTTTCGAATTTTTTTTTCCTAAAAGATAACAGATAAAAATATAATTTCATTTTTTATATAATAGTCTAAATGTTTTGATAATTTAGGGTTTAAAAACGGTTTTTTAGAGGGTTTGAAATAACTCTTAAATGTCACATCAAAAATCAAAACGCCAAAAGCGATCTCGCGATGACAATGTTGAGATCGAAGAAGACAAAAATGGGGGGTATAATGCTATTTATATTCCGGATATGAATGATTCTGGAGATTCTGATTCGGATTCAGAGATGGATGCTAAATCTGATGTAGAAGTTTCATATCTAAATAATTGCGAAGAAATATCTAACGTATCATATCGTCAAGTATTAGACAGTTACACGGAAAATCAACCACAATTAGAACCAGAGCATACTTATGAATGGATTGATGAAGAATATAAATACAATGAATCCCTGAAAAATGAGCTTCTACTTCCTGATGATACGAAAAAAAATAATACGTAACTTATCTGAAGTAGAATTATTTGAACTTTTTTTCTCCAAAGAAATGAAGAATCATATTATTGAATGTACGATTTTGAATGGATACGATCTCACTGAAAATGAATTGGATATTTTTATAGGCATATTAGTGTTAACAACTTTCAATCAAAGAAAATCACAAAAAGATTATTGGTCTACAGATCCAGTTCTTGTATGTCCAGCCGTTTTTTCAACAATGAGTCGTAATAAATTTATGAAAATCAAGTCGAATTTGAAAATGAACAAACCTGATTGTAACGTCGGGTTGACGTTCCAAGCGCGTTTTAAATTAACGCGAACTGCTTTTCGCCTTTATGAGCTTAGGTACTGAAACTCATGGGCTCGGGACAACGGAGGAGTTAAAGTTGTAAGAATTTTTAGGGATAGAAATGAAATTCGGGACTGGGCAACCGTAAAGGCCGATGTTGGCCTATATGCTGTCCTGGAAAGGACCTACTAAGTGTTTTTCTTTGGATAGAGATATTTAGCCGATTCTGGCTAATACTATCTCTTTGGAAATGAAAGAAAAAAAAAAAATACACAGTCTTAGATAAACTTACTTTTTATTGAATTTGAGATGCAAAGAATAAGGACGATCTTCTCTCTCTCTTTCTGTTTCTCTGTTGCTGTGGTTGACTTCTCGTCGTCTTCTTCTTTTTATTTATAAAATTGAATAGTCTGTTTGGCGTAGCTGTTTCGTAGTGGCTTCCTAGTAGTTTCCTTGTAGTTGCTTAAGATCTGCTCGTAGTGATTATTCCTTGCTTGCTTGTAGTAGTGTAACTTGTTCCTTAGTAATGTTCCTTGTAGTAATATTTCCGTAGTAATGTTTCCGTAATAATGTTTTGCGTAGTACGTGGGTCCTCTAATGCTGCCTGAGGTCTGCTGCTTGGTGATTATTTTGTGCCGTATTTAACTGCGTTGGAGAAGCTACTCAGCAAATTTCTTCTTTGGCCGGGAAATTCGGGGAGAGGCCAAGTTTTCAGGCCCCCTCTTCCTGGCGGGCTTCTCGGTTAGAGAGAGTGAGAATTAGAGAGAGAGAGAGATGATCCATTTTTACAGAGTTTTTACATAGGTTTATTATATACAATAAAATTATGTTAATTTAAATTGTATGATCGTGTGCCTTTTAAGGTTTAACGCATTTTACAATAGAACAAATTTTTTTATCGAATTTTACATAATTAGATAAAGAATGAGTATTTGAATAATAAAGAAAAGATTGCTATGAGTGTTTTATCATTACAAAAGAGAAAATAATTGTAGAATGATAGTTTAAATAGTCATTCTTTAACACCTCGTTCAATAAGTCCCGAAACTAACAACGAAAACAACATTTTTTTTCAAAAATCATTTTTATTCATCAATATAATCTCCTTTTAAAGTAATACAATCTTTCCAACGCCTTTCCAACATATCTATACCATGTTTATAGAAGGATTTATCCTTTGCTTCAAATCGGCTTCAGTTTCGGCAATGACCTCCTCATTCGAGCTAAATTTTTTTCCCTGGAGCATTTTTTTGAGATCAGCAAAGAGCCAGTAGTCGCTGGGGGCTAAATTTGGCGAATACGGAGGGGGGGGGGGAAGCAAATCAAAGCCCAATTCGTTCAATTTTGCCATTGTTTTCATTAACTTGTGACATGGTGCATTGTCTTGGTGAAAAAGGATTTTTTTCTTCTTCATGTGCGGTCGTTTTGCTGCGATCTTCTCCTTCAAACGTACCAACAAGTCAATATAATAATCACTGTTGATCGATTTACCTTTTTCTAGGTAGTCAATGAGAATCACGCCATGTGTATCCCAAAAAACAGACGCCATGACTTTGCCAGCAGACTGCTGCGTTTTTGGACGCTTTGGGCGGCTTTCGCCAGCCATGCGCCACTCAGATGATTGCCAATTCGACTCTGGAGTGATATGATGTATCCACGTTTCATCCATGGTCACGTATCGACGCAGGAAATCCTTTTTATTGCGAGTAAATAGCGATAAACAGCTCTCTGAATCGTCGACTTGTTGCTGTTTTTGTTCCACTGAAAGCAATCGCGGCACCCACTTGGAAAAAACCTTTTTCATGCTCAATTTTTCATGAAGGATTGTAAATACGCTTCCAGATGATATCTGTGTCATTTCTGCAATCTCACGGACCTTTACTTTGCGATTTTTCATTACAATTTTTAACACTTCACTCACATTTTCCTGTGTAACGGCTTCCAATGGCCTACCCGAACGTTCCGCACCGTTTGTGTCCGTACGAGCACGTTTAAACTCAGCATACCAACGACAAATCGTTGGTTTGGATGGAGAGGAGTCCGGGTAATATTTTTCAAGCCATTGCTGGGCTTCTACGGTGTTTTTACCCATTAAAAAACAATGTTTTATCAATACGCGAAACTCGCTTTTTTCCATTCTGCAAACAAATTACAAAGTGACTTTACTCTAACCTCGATAACTCTGCTGTCTGTGATCCGATCGACGTGAAATTTTTACACGTTTTATGTAAAGGTTCGCACTCTATGGAAACGTGGCCAGTTTGGTACTGCTAGCACCATCTCTGGGTTAGTCTCGGGACTTATTGAACGATGTGTTAAAAGTTTTAATTTTTAATTAATGGACTGTTGGAGGAGTACTTAAAAAACAGTTATCAAATAAATATTTACTAATATGATTGTAAATTTATATTGAAATTTCTATTATCAATAATAATTTTGATTACAAAATGTAATTATTAATGCAATTTCTTTTTGTACAGTTTTGTTTATAAAATAAAATAATGTAGCTGGTCGCGGACTATTATTCTATTCTAGTGAAATAGTAATAATTAGTATCGTTAAATGGTTAATTTAAATTAATTATTTCTTTTAATTCATTTGATGAATTACTTATTTTTGTTTAATTAATTATAAAAAAATATTATTTTGAGTGTATTACAAGAATTCATGACATTTCAGATGATTGCGCGATGTTCTAAATTGCGCTATAAGAAAGACTACCTTGCATGAATTTGTGTGTCGAATGTCAATGAAATTTGTATTGACTGACTTAGCGATTTAGTTATTTTCTGACTTAGAAGAAAGAATTTTATTTAATTATGACATGTGTGCAATTGTCTGTAAAAATTGCATTGTAGTAAAACTGAGTTTAACGAGAGCGGCTATTCAACTCTCGATTTAAGCTTAGGTTGAGTTTCCCAATGGTCTACGTCAGTAGAGAGTGCGAGTGCGTCGAGTAGGTTGTGAAGGGGATTATTGTGTTAGTAAAGAACACAAAAAAAACGGAGGTCATGCACCGACGTTACATGATGATAAAAATGATAATGATAAAGCTTAGGAATTTCGCAAAGTCCTTCAGATTTTTAGACAAAATTTACAGCAATTTGGTTTTTTTCTACTGCACTATCTATAGATGAGATGATGGTAAAGTTTCATGGACGTACAAATTTACAACAGTTCATGCCAAACAAACCTGAACGTTGGGCGATCGAGAAATGGGGAATTGCTAGCCCTGAAGGATATTTGTTTGACTGCGACATATATTGTGGAAAAAGTTCAAATATTTATTTTTCTGATGAAAAACGTTAACTTACAAAATGTGCTTTAGGTAATCGTGTAGTAATTTTGATGACTTAAAATTTATTATCAACAGTTGTACCTAGAAAGATGATTCAATATTACTTATATTTCAATAATTATTTTCCTAATCCAAACTTATTAGTTCATTTGTAAGAAGTAGGATTGAAAGTTATGGGTACAGTACGAGTAAATAGAGTAAAAGCGAATAATTGTGTCAATAAAAAAGCGGAGAAAAGTAGATATTCTGAAAAACATGATAAAAATAGTGGACTCAACTTTATTACGGTTATGGATTCAAAACCTGTATCAGTGCTTTTAGAAGCAGCTGGAGTTGCTCCTTTATTTAAAGTAGAACGATTTTCTTTTGCTGAAATAAAACAAATTGCTATATTTTTTCCTTATGCCTTCTAAATTTATAATTTATTTATGGATGGAGTTGATTTACATGATTCACATTACAGTAATTTGATGCCAAGTATAAGAGCAAAGAAATGGACTTGGCCGATATTTACAAGATTCATTCGATGGCTAATGCAACAGTTCTTCGGAATTACGTACATGAAAAAAAACTTGGTACAAAAGATTTCGCTATGGAGATTGCAAAATATTACCTTGCAAAAGCAAAAATAAGTAAATCACATATATCTATAACTGTTTCTTTGAAAAAAATTGTCAAAATTTAAAAAAATGCGCTTCCAGAACAACAAAAATGTGTGAAGACTGCAAAATCCATGTATGTTCCTTATGTTTTCTACTTTTATACCAATAAATTGTAACATAAATAATAATAAAAAAAACAAACCAAAAAAAAATTAAAAAAATATAAAAACTAAAAAAAAAAAGAAAAAAGAGGCTCTTAGTTTTGTCGTTTACCTTCACGTGGTAAAAGCTGGGCAACGTGAATTCACGGCTAAAAGACGATATTTTCATGGAATTGGTGATCGTAAAAACTCCTACGTTTTAATTTTTATAAAAGAAGAATGGTTTTCAACATTAACTATCGCCGTATCGGATCTGCCTTCTTGAATTTAAAAAAATAATTACCAAATTCATAATTAGCGATTCAAGAAAACCTTATGTACCAATTTTCATAAAATTTGAATCATTTTGAAAATTTTTAGCCGTTATATTGGATCCGCCATTTTGAATTTGGAAAAACTAATAGTAGATTCATGATCAGCGACCCAAAAAAAAACTCCTATAAACTACTTATCACGAACATTTATCACAAAAAAGTTGTTTTATTCAAAGATACTGGAATAAGCAAAAAAATGTTATCTGTAAGCCGCCATATTGGATACCGCCATGTTTAATTTCAAGAAACCTTATGAGAGATTTTGAATGTTAGGGTCCATGGACGCAAAAAATGCACAGTGAAAAAATCGGCTTCCAGTTTCGATGCGAAAATATAGAACGAAACATTTTTTTTTATCAAAATTTCGTTTTTTTTTGTTAAATAAACAATAACAACTTTTTTAATATGCATTTTTTTGAAATTTTGATTCCACTTATCAAAATATCAAAAAATTTTACATCGGAAATAATATTTTTCGATGTTTTTCATAAACGATTTCATAGTTAGTTATGCCGCTGAAAAAAATATGTAAAGTGTCCTTTTGGTCCTTAGTGGGATAAATCTAAATACAACCTTTTAAAACAAGGAATATTATGGCAAATTTTAGATGTAGTTTAAAAAAGTTACTTTTTATTTAACTCTTCACGTATATCCAAAATACTAAAAATTAAGAAGAATATTTAAAATCATCATTTTAGACTATCGAAAGTTGTGAAATCAAATAATACTGCTAAGTATTTTTTTTTTATCAATAAATTTTTCTAACGATAGTTGATTGTCATTAGTGTTGCTATATATATACACACTAATGAATGTCTAAATGTAAATACAAAACCTTATAAATAAAAAAATTATCGTCTTCGTTGTTGAAAAATATAAAAAAAATAGAACTAATAATTAATTTTCATGCACATATTTTGAAATTCTTTAATTTTAAAATATTTTTAGGCTAATGAAAGTAATGAAATATAATGTCTGACGGAGAGACCGTCATAGGTCGTCGACAAAGAATATAAATGTTCACATTCTTGTGCGACTGTCGCCACGTTGCCGGCTTGTATAAGCCTGTTTAGCCGCGAAAATGCGGATTTTTCTAAAAGCCGGCAACGTTCGAAAATCACGCGATTTTAGAACTTGCGGTGACAATTGGCGAGGAATTTCGGGGAGCCGCAAGGGAAGGGGAGAGGAGAGCGAGCGGAGAGTTAGTTTTGCTGCGTGCTCCCGCGAGGACGGAAGAGATCATTCCCGCGATTGAACAGAGTGGAGTTCTTTTTGTTAATTAGAGTGAGCATCGTGAGTGAGACAGCCAGGGGTGAAGGAGTGCGAGAGGGAGAGGGAGAGAGAGAGTGAGGAAGGACAGACAGTGCGGGGAAGGAAGAGCGACGACGAGAAGTTACAGCGAGGAAGTTAGACGGGGGACGAGGAGAGCAGGTTTTAGCTGGCGGCGACTGGAAGTTGCCACCGTTACGTCTGCAACCGAGGTTGAGGCGGAAGGCGTCGGCGAACGGGCGGGCTATTCCCGAGGACCAGCAGCCCTTCTCCGGGAGAAGAAGCAGCCGGATTCAAGGATCGCGGCAAGTGAGAGAACAGCCAGGCGTTCAACGGCGAGCGGACGAGTCCCCGAGACACCAATTGTAAGTGTTCTCATTTGCCCGCTAGTAATAAGTGTGTAAGAGAGAGAACGAGGGTGAGTGATCGCGAGTTCGCGTTTTGGGGTGGAGATCGGTTACCACTTGCCTGCCCTGAGGAAGCAAGAGGCCTCCGCCGGCTAGAGAAGTAGCCGCGGGCGGCCGGCCTGCGTTTTCGGGAAGAATCTCGTGCATATCTGAGCGTGCAAGAGAGAGACGGCGCAAGCATGCGCTGCTGTGTAAGAGAGTGAGAGAGAGAGAGCAAGAGAGTGAGTGTGATATTTTAAATATTTCATTTTTTTTTTGTGCAAGGCATACATGGCGCACGTAGCTATTTCAGATACGATGTAGTGCCTCGTAACAAATGGCGACCGTGACAGGATCTTGGTAATTCCAGGTCCTCGTAGTGTACATCGGTGAGCTTGCCCGATGTAAACATCCTCCGCAAGTTTCTTGCTGATTTCTTACGAGTCTCCCGTACTGCGCCGTAGGAGTGAGAGAGAAAGCGCTCTCCCACTCTTGCGCGCCTAGCCTTACGCGAGTGCGAGAGAGAACGCAACTCTCTCGCACTGATCCTACTCGGGTGGGAGATAGAGGTTTCTCTTACTCGCGCGCGCGCCGTATACGCCGCAAGTGCGAGAGAGAAAGCGACTCTCCCGCACTGCTGCCACTAGAGTGAAAGAGATACCGCTTTCTCACTCACGCGCGCTTATTCTTCTATAGGTGCGAGAGAGATCGCAACTCTCTCGCCCTGTATACGAGAGTGAGAGAGATAGCGCTCTCTCACTCGCACGAACCGTAAAAAAACGAACTTACGAAGGTAAGGAGTAACCGGCGGAGGTTACTCCTACGCAAATGAAACAAAAAGAAGATGCGCGCGCAAAAGTGTAGTGTTAAACTACTTACTCTTTTCGGCTGGCCAGCCTCGCACGCTACGCGGAGACGGGAGACAGATTTGGTGAACCAGTAACGCACCGTCGCCCTGATCAGCCTCGCTGAATTTTTCCGGTCGCCGGTGTTAGATGCCTTCGCCGTTGGCCGGTGAGTTTTCTCTTGCGACTTGCGTAGCCGATACACGCCGAGCTGTAGCACTGCACGACCTTCGCGCGCGAGAGAAACTCAAAAAGAAACACACAAAAAAAAGGACGCGGGAACAATAGGACGTAGCGCGTCCCAAAATGGCGGATTATACTCAAGAACGCACTAAACGAATTTATGCGCGATCTAATTGACGGAGCAAGACGAACTGCTTAAAGGCGGGAGACGGCTTGGCTACTTAGCCTAGCCTCTCTCATACGGCACTCGACTAGCCTAACTCTAGTCGCGTATCGTATCTTCCCGTCCAGGACTGTTGCGCTACCTATTTTCGGCTATTAACATTATCCCGAATACGCGAAATAAGACGAGGCGCGGAGCACTGAGTGTTCTCCGTGACAATATATATATATATATTGTAACGGGGTGGCGGTTTTAAAGGCAAACCACCACTAGAGCAATTAGCCTCGGGCAACTTACCCGTTGCAACGCCGCGCAAACGTCGTTGCGCGGCTCGTGTGTCGTCCTCGCCGGCTAGCTGAAATCTCGAAGAGGGCGGTATTCGGGAGGAAGCTGAAAGTTTCCTTGTCAGAAAAAAAAAAATTAAAAGGTCGAAAAAAAGAAAAAAATAAATCAAAAATACAAAATACTTTATAGGAAAATGGAAAGAATAAATTTACAAAAATTTACAAAAAAAAATAATAAAGAATTTTTAACAAGTAGAAAAAAATATATAATAATAACAAACACAAAAAAAAGGAAAGAAAAAGGACGGAAATAAAAAATAGAATAAAATCAACAAGGCTAAAATAAATAAAATAATTTACAATTTAATAAATAAAATAACAAAAAACTATAAATTAAAATAGATAAATAAATAAAAAAAAGATATATTGGGTGTCCAACTTTGCTTTCGCTGTTTTGCAATAGATGGCTGTAGCGGTAAGTGGTAGTTGAAATAAATAGATCATAGATGTCATACAATAAGCTTAGGTATTTGTAAACATAAAACCATCGAAATATTAGTCGATTTGTGTCTGCATTATAAAGTTATTCTCGATTAAACACGTCAGCTTACGAGCCAAATTCTCGTCATTTGCGGGAGGTTTTAATTTTCTGCTTTAATATGAAGAAATCTGCGACTGAGGCTCATCGAATGCTCTCAAATACCTATGGTGAGACCGCTATTAGTGAAAGAACGTGCCGAGAGTGGTTTCAACGCTTCAAGAACGGCGATTTTAACTTCAAAGACCAGCATGGCGGTGGAAGAGAGAAGGTTTTCGAAGATGCAGAATTGAAGGCATTACTTGATCAAGACTCGTGTCAAACGCAACAAGAATTGGCAGGATCATTGGGAGTGACGCAACAAGCCATTTCAAAACGCCTGAGAGTCATGGGAATGATTCATAAACAAAGAAATTGGGTGCCGTACGAGTTAAAGCCGAGAGATGTTGAACGGCGTTTGTATGTTTGTGAACAGCTGCTTGCAAGGCAAAGACGGAAGGGATTTCTGCATCGCATTGTGACTGGGGACGAAAAATGGGTTCACTACGATAATCCCAAGCGCAGAAAATCATGGGGATATCCCGGCCATGCTTCCACGTCGACGGTCAAACCGAATATTCACGGTTCCAAGGTCATGCTCAGTATTTGGTGGGACCAGCTCGGCGTAGTGTATTATGAGTTGTTAAAACCGACTGAAACAATCACAGGCGATCGTTATCGAACGCAATTAATGCGTTTGAGCCGAGCATTGAAAGACAAACGGCCGCAATACAACGAGAGACATGATAAAGTGATTTTACAGCATGACAATGCTCGACCCCATGTTGCGAAAGTGGTCAAGACATACTTGGAAACTTTGAAATGGGAAGTCCTACTCCACCCGCCGTATTCTCCAGACGTTGCTGCCTCGGACTATCACTTGTTTCGATCAATGGCACACGGCCTGGCTGACCAGCACTTCCGGTCTTATGAAGAAGTAAAAAATTGGATCGATTCGTGGATCGATTTTGAAGATGACTAGTTTTTTCAATGCGGGATTCGTATGCTGCCTAAAAAATGGGAGAAAGTAGTGGCCAGCGATGGACAATACTTTGAATCATAAATGTATAACTAGTTTTTTACAATAAAGCCTCGAATTTCGGAAAAAAACGGCGGAAGCAAAGTTGTACACCCAATAATAAATAAGGCGCACGAGGAGCGCGCGCGCTGACGGGACTTACGCGCGCTGCGCACGATATGAGTGCGAGAGAAAACGAACGTCTCTCGCACTACGCCTACAGAAGTGAGAGAGATACCGCTCTCTCACTCACACGCGCCTATTTTTATACAGGTGCGAGAGAGATCGTAACTCTCTTGCCCTAACTATACGAGAGTGAGAGAGAAGACGCTCTTTTACTCGCACGAACCGCGAAAAATGGATAAAATACAGAGTGGAGTAGGCGCAGGTTACTCCTACGTAAATAGAAAAAAAAAGAAAATTACGCGCGCCAAAATTAAATGTACAAGGGACTTACGAGGGGCGTTTGAAAAGTCCGTGCAAAGTCCGAGAGATAGCACCACCGGCGTGTATCAAATAAAGTGTATTTGCGGGGAATTTTATTGCACTATTTTATTTAAGAGAAATCTGTAGTTGAAGCACACAAAATTTTTGTTGAGTCTTACGGTGACAATGCTCTGTCGGATACGACATGCAGAGACTGGTTTTGATGCTTCGAAAATAATGATTTTGAATTTGAGGATAAAGAACGTTCTGGAACACCGAAAAAATTAGAAGACAAAGAATTGGAGGAATTGCTTGATCAAGACCGATGCCAGATGCTTGCAGAACTTGGAAAAATATTACAAGTAGATAAGTCAATAATTTTAAAACGTTTATAAGTGTTAGGAATGATCCAAAAGTAAGGAATTGGGTGCTGTATGAATTGAAGCCAAAAGATGTCGAACGGCGTTTTCTCACGCGTAAACTACTGCTTCAACGGCAGAAAGGAAAAGGTTTTTTGCACCGTATCGTGACTGTCGATGAAAAGTGAATACACTACAATAATCTAAAGCATACAAAATGGTGGAATAAACCCGTTGAAGCTTCGTCTTTGCATTTGGTGGGATTAGCAGCGTGTCATTTAGTATGAGCTGCTCAAACCGAATGAGACTATCACGGGAGATCGCTATTGACTTTAATTGATGCATTTGAGTTAAGCCCTAAAAAAAAAAACGGTTGCTATATGAGCAGACATGACAAAGTGATTTTGTTACATGTGACAACGCTCGGCTTCATGTTGCAAAACCAGTGAAAACTTACCTGAAAACGCCTGTAATCGCCGGAAATAGCCCCTTCTGTTCGATAACACATGGTCTGGCTGAGCAGAGCTTCCATTCTTACGAAGATACTAAAGAATGGATCGATTCTTGGATAGCCTCAGAAGACATATTGTTTTTCCGGCGCGGAATTCATATACTGCCAGAAAAATGGGATAAAGTGGTCTCTAGTGATGGGCAATACTTTGAAATGTTTTTGTGTCTTACATTTTATATAACGCTTATATTTTGTAAAAGAAAACTGCAAGAACTTATTCAATGTAACGTCGGTAGCGCTACTTTTTGACTGGATTTTAGTCAATACTGCAATTTTTGCCGTTTTTGAGCCTAAACAGTGAAGCTTATGGGCTCGGGTTGGTAGAGGATAATCGTGAGAGTTCTTAGGAGAGGTGTGTAGTGCGGAATTAAGCAGTTGCAAGGGCTTCTCTTCCTAAATCGGAAGCAGGCTCGAGCCCTACTCTGGATAAGGTCCTACCAAAGTGACTTAGGTTCAGAATAATCGGCCGCTTTTCGGCCAAAAACTTTGTTGGAGGATTGAAATAGATATGGAGAAAAGAATATGTAATGCAATTTTAAATTTAAAACTCACTCTCTTTATTGAAGGTATTAGGCAGTGGTGTCCAGTCCTCTCTCTCTCTCTCTCTCTCTCTCTCTCTCTCTCTCTCTCTCTCTCTCTCTCTCTCTCTCTCTGTAATTCGCTGGAGTGGTCGTCGGTTGCTTCTTCTTCTTCTTCTCTTCCAAGAGCTAGTGACTGCTCGTTGATTCTGGATCGTCGTGTTTCAAAAAGAATGCTCTTAGTACTTTCCAGTGGTTACCTCGAGTGCTGCCTGAGGTCTGCTACTTGGTGATCATTTGGTGCCGTATTTAACTGCGTTGGAGAAGCTACTCAGCAAATTCCTTCTTTGACCGGGAAATTCGGGAAGAGGCCGAGGTTTTCAGGCCCCCCTCTTCCTGGCGGCTTCTCGGTTAGAGAGAGAGAGAGAGAGAGATGAACCATTTTTACAGAGTTTTTACATATACAATAAAATTATGTTAATGTAAACTGTATTCAAGGTTTAACGCGTATTATAACAGAACAAAAGTTTTCGTCGTATTTTACATAATTAAGTAAAGAATGAGTATTTAAATAATAGAGAAAAGATTAGTATGAGTGTTTTATTATTACAAAGAAGAAGATAATTGTAGAATGATATTTTTGAATAGTCATTCTTTAAAAGTTATAATTTTTAATTAATGGACTGTTGTGGAGGAGTACTTATTTAGAAAAGTTATTAAATAAATGATTGTAAAATTATATTGAAATTTCTATTATTAATAATAATTTTGATTACAAAATGTATTGGGTGTACAACTTTGCTTCCGCCGTTTTTTTTCGAAATTCGAGGCTTTATTGTAAAAAAGTGGTTATACATTTATGATTCGAACTATTGTCCATCGCTGGCCACTACTTTCTCCCATCTTTCGGGCAGCATACGAATCCTGCGTTGAAAAAACTGGTCATCTTTTGAATCAATCCAATTTTTTACTTCTTCATAAGACCGGAAGTGCTGGTCAGCCAGGCCGTATGCCATTGATCGAAACAAGTGATAGTCCGAGGGAGCAACGTCTGGAGAATACGGCGGGTGGAGTAGGACTTCCCATTTCAAAGTTTCCAAGTATGTCTTGACCACTTTCGCAACATGGGGTCGAGCATTGTCATGCTGTAAAATCACTTTATTATGTCTCTCGTTGTATTGCGGCCGTTTGTCTTTCAATGCTCGACTCAAACGCATTAATTGCGTTCGATAACGATCGCCTGTGATTGTTTCAGTCGGTTTTAACAACTCATAATACACTACGCCGAGCTGATCCCACCAAATACTGAGCATGACCTTGGAACCGTGAATATTCGGTTTGACCGTCGACGTGGAAGCATGGCCGGGATATCCCCATGATTTTCTGCGCTTGGGATTATCGTAGTGAACCCATTTTTCGTCCCCAGTCACAATGCAATGCAGAAATCCCTTCCGTCTTTGCCTTGCAAGCAGCTGTTCACAAACACGCTAACGCCGTTCAACATCTCTCGGCTTCAACTCGTACGGCACCCAATTTCTTTGTTTATGAATCATTCCCATGACTCTCAGGCGTTTTGAAATGGCTTGTTGCGTCACTCCCAATGATCCTGCCAATTCTTGTTGCGTTTGACACGAGTCTTGATCAAGTAATGCCTCCAATTCTGCATCTTCGAAAACCTTTTCTCTTCCACCGCCATGCTGGTCTTCGACGTTAAAATCGCCGTTCTTGAAGCGTTGAAACCACTCTCGGCACGTTCTTTCACTAATAGCGGTCTCGCCATAGGTATTTGAGAGCATTCGATGAGCCTCAGTCGCAGATTTCTTCATATTAAAGCAGAAAATTAAAACCTCCCGCAAATGACGAGAATTTGGCTCGTAAGCTGACATGTTTAATCGAGAATAACTTTATGATGCAGACACAAATTGACTAATATGTCGATAGCGTTATGTTTACAAATACCTAAGCTTAGTGTATGACATCTATGATCTATTTATTTCAACTACCACTTACCGCTACAGCCATCTGTTGCAAAACGGTGGAAGCAAAGTTGTACACCCAATAATTATTAATACAATTTCTTTTTGTACAATTTTGTTTATAAAATAAAATAATGTAGCTGATCGCGGACTATCATTCGATTCTAGTAAAATAGTAATATTTAGGATCGTTGAATGGTTAATTTAAATCAATTATTTCTTCTAATTTATATAATTAATTACTTATTTTTATTTAATTAATTATATATAAAAAATTATTTTGAGTGCGTTGCAAGGATTCATGACATTCCAGATTGTTGTGCAATGTTCTAATTTAAGCTATAAGAAAGACTACCTAGCGTGAATTTGTGTGTCAAATGTCAATGAAATTGGTATTGACTGACTTAGCAATTTTATTTTATTATGACATGTGTGCGATTGAGTTTAATGAGAGCGGCTATTCAACTCTTGGTTTAAGCTTAGGTTGAGTTTCTCAATGGTCTACGTCAGTGGAGAAAGCGTCGAGTAGATTGTGGAGGGGATTATTGTGTTAGTAGAGAACTTTCCGGCTGACAAAACACAAAAAAAAAAAACGGAGGTCTTGCACCGACGTTACATCAAGATTCTAATATATTTGAAAAAAATTCAAATAATATACATTTAAAAAATACACGCATATATTTCTGAACTAAAGGACGGAAGAGAAAAACTTTTTGAATAAAAGTTGTAGGGTTTCGAGAGGGACTACTTATTGTGACCTTGGCCATGACCTTGATTATTACCGTACAAGTCATTTCAAGGTCAAATCAATTTTTTTAAATAAAACTCTAATTTTTGACTCCAATAATAAAAAAGAAAAAAATTTTATATCTGGATATGACTTCGAATATGTCATTGATCAGGACCTGTATCATGACCCATAAGGTCATTAAAATCGATAAACCCAAAAATCTTGACATTAAAGTCTCCCACAGAGAAGTTGTAGAGGATAACAATGTTGAGCTTTCCAATGACTTTGACCATGACTTTCTTGGTCATTTCAAGATCAAGTTAATTTTTTTAAATAGGAATCCTCACATTCGACAGAGAAATGGACAGAGCAAAAAGTTTCATGTTCAAATATGATTTCGACTATGACTTTGACCTTTTAGGTTATCTAAGGTTAATCTTATTTTCAAAAAGGTAAGTCTCAATATGGAAAAAATCCGCTAGTCAAGACCAGATGCCTAAAGAACCCAGCTAGTTGAGGAAAAATTAGAGACTATTGCTTAAAAATTTTCAAAAGTTGCTCCATCAACTTGGAAACAGTGATTAATTTGTTCTTGAAAACTATTAATCATTTTTAATAGTACACCATGTGGAATATTTTGAAACTCATTCTGGATTCTCATTATCATGCTATTTTTCGTAGTGTGTCGATTTCGGAATACCACATTTTTTAAGAAGCTCCATACATAAAAATCTAACAAGGTCAGATCTGATGATCGAGGAGAATACTTTACAAGACTTTCTATCTATCCATCGCTTGTTAAATCTTTGATTAAGTTAGATTCTTACGTATAAGCTAAAATGTAGAGATGCACCATCTTGTTGCAGCCCCATTTTATTTCCGGTATTGAAGAAAACCTCTTCTAGCAAAGTCGGCAATTCCAATTACAAGTAATTTTGCTTATTTATTGAACCTTCAAAAAAAAAAAATAAGGACTAGCTAAATAACCATTGACTATGTCGAACCACACATTTATACTCCAGCGATGTTGGTGAACAACTTTTTGCATCCGATGAGGGTTTATTGGGGACCATCAATCACAATTATGAGGATTAAAAATACCAGTACTGTGAAACGTGGCCTCATCATTAAACATAACGTATTTAATTGAATTTTTATCGTTGATGATTTGCTGCGTTGCCCATTAGAAAAATGTTACTCTTTATTGACAATCAGCAACAGTTGAGGCCTGGTTTAACGATATATGATAGGAATGATACTTTACATTTCTTAAAAATCTGCTAGCTATCAATCTAGAAATTGCTAAATCTCGTTGAATATCAAATAGGCTAGCATTAAGATTCAAATGCACCATAGCTAATATCGCAACTGATCGATGATTATTTTCGTAATCTTCTTCATTTCGCTTATGTCTTTTACAAGAAAAAATTTCCTACTTTGCCTTGCAATTCAATATTTTGGATTACCGCGTCATTAGGATGTTGTGTGTTTAAAAATATAACATCATACAGCATTGACGCTTGACGGTATATGCGTCGACATTCTCCCAAGTTAGGAAGAACGTCAACGATTTCATTGGTTGTACACAGTGTGTCCCATAGAAAACGGAACTTTTTCAAAATAAAGACAAAAACTCAATATTCCGGCAAATCTCATTTATTTTATTCAAAATAGTCTCCTTCCGCATTAATACAACGTTTTGCACGATCAATTAACATATCGAATGAGTTTTTGAGATCATTTTTATCCATCGACTTAAGTATGTCGGTCGTCGCTCTTTGGATGGCCTCTACGTCGGCATAACGTTTTCCTTTCATAGGCAAGTGCAATTTGAAGAACAAGTAGAAGTCGCACGGAGCCAAATCCGGCGAGTACGACGAATGATTGATGGTTAAAATGGAATTTTTAATAAAAAAAATCCGTGATCAACTTCGATCGATGAGACGGGGCATTATCATGCAACAAACGCCAGTTCCCTTTTTCACGGTATTGTGGCCGCACACGACGGATACGACTGAGCAAACGCTTCATAACACCAAGATAAAACACAGCAGTAATCGTCTGACCAGGTGAAACGAATTCACGATGAATAATACCCTCCGAATCGTAGAAACAAATCAACATTGTCTTCACTTTTGACTTTTCAAGACGACTTTTCTTCGGATTGGGCTCGGTTGGGTGCCTTCATTCAGCACTTTGACGCTTGGTTTCGGGATCATATTGAAAACACCATGTCTCGTCACCAGTCACAATTGAATATTTCAAGTTTGGGTCCTTTTTTGACCTCAATCAAATCCTTACAATGTTGAATTCGGAGCAATTTTTCGTAGTCGGTCAATTTGTGTGGAACAAAGCGTGCACACACCTTCCGTAGATTCAAATGATCAGTCAAAATGCGATGAATTGAATTTTTGGACATATTCAATTCTATTTCCATGTATCGCAATGAAGTTTTTGGCTAATTTTTTATAAATTCACGCACTTTTTCAATGTTACTTTGAGTAACCACGGTATTCGAAGGACCTGGATGTTCGTCGTCCTGAATGTCTTCACGACCTTCCTAGAACCGTTTATACCACTCACACTCTGGTACGGGATAGACAATTGTCGCCATAAACTTGTTTCAGCAAATTATGCGTCTCAGTAAAGGATTTACCGAGTTTAAAACAGAACCTAATATTTGCTGTTTGTTCGAAGTTCATTTTTCGACCGATGCCACAAACACAGTCACTTTGAGCGCGATATTTTGGTTTCCATTGAACCAAATGTCATAC
>OX465094.1:43417467-43452201 GCA_949987625.1 Chalcis sispes | reverse complement strand
TCCCTCCCCCTCTCTCTCTCTTTCTCTCTGTCTTTCTGTTGCTGTGGCTCACTTCTCGTCGTCTTCTTCTTATTTATTTGATAAATTGAATAGTCCTGCTTGTCGTAGTTGCTTCGTAATTGCTTCCTTGTAATTGTGTAGATGATTCCTTAGTAATGTTTCCCTCGAGTGCTGCCTGAGTTCTGCTTGTGTGGATGATGCATAGTAGTGTTTCCCTCGAGTGCTGCCTGAGGTCTGCACTTGGTGAAAATTTTGCGTCGTATTTAAACATGCGGGAGATGCTATCTTGCAATTTTTTAAATTCGGGAAAGGGCAAGTTTCTCGGGCCCCCTCTTCCTGGTGAGCTTCTTGGTCCAAAGAGGGGAGAGCGAGAATTAGAGAGAGATGATCCATTTTTGCGAAATTTTTACATAGGTTTATTATTTGCTATTTAAAATAGAATCATGTTAATCCAAATTGTATGATCGTGAGCCATTTAAAATTTAACGCATATTACAAAAAAAAAAAACGAAATTTTCGTCGCATTTAAAGTGATTAATTTACATAATGATTTTTAGATAAAGAATGATTATTCAAATAATAAAAAATAAGATTGCTACTATGGACACGAGTGATTTATTATTACAAAAAAAGAAATAATTGTAGAATAATAGTTTAAATAATCATTCTTTAGAAGTTATAATTTTTAATTAATAGACTGTTGATGAAGTACTTATTTGGTTTACTGTATTTTCAAAGAGTTATTTAATAGATATACGATACGCTAAAGCAATTTTAAATTAATATTGGAATTACCAGTAATAATATAGAAATAATTGTTCTATAGGGAGTTAATCGGAGAATTAATTTCAATTACAAAATGCAACCATTTTTATAAAAACGCATGTCGCAGACAGTTATTAAAGATATATAATATAAAATAGTATAATAATGATAAATATTCACTACAAAATAGTGAAATAATAATAAATAGGACAGTTGAATTGCCGCTGTATAAATTAAAATTTAACTAGAGGAATGTTTTGAAAATAGATGCATGTAACAGCTGAACATTGGCCTATTAATTTAAATTAATTATTTATTTTAAAAATTTTTATGTAACTAATTAATTATTTATGAAAAAAAAATTATTATAAGGGTTTTGCAAGAGGAATTCGTGACATTCCAGGTTATTGCGCGATGTCCCAAATTACGCTATAGATGCTTATTCAAGAAAAAATTACTTTACAAAAATTTGTATGTCGAATGTCCATGAAATTCGTATTGACCGACTTAGAAAGAAGAACATTATTTTCAGCTGTTGTATGCATGATTTCGATTGCTTGTGTGTGATTGTTTGTAATGTGACGTAGGCACCACGTCGTAGCCGATTTAGCTACGTGCGCCCTGAGTGCCTTGCACAAAAATAATATTATAATAAAACAATGTTTCAATCTCTATCACTCTCTCTCCCGCTCTTTATGACGCGATGATGCAGGCCGGCCGCCCGCGACTGTCTCCCAGCCGACGGAGGCCTATCGCTTCCCCAGGGCAGGGAAGTGGCAATCCCTCGCCACCCTCACCGCAAACCCGCTAACATACACTCTCGCTCTCTTTCTCGCTCTCTATTTCGCGCAAATAAGTGAGGACACTCACCTTTACGGTTTACGAAGCTCGTCCGCTGGCGAGTCCAGTTGAGCTCTCAGCAGCTGCCTTCGGCACCGCTGCACCTGGCTCCTGCGGCTCTCCCTCTGAAGAAGGGCTGCCAGACCTCACTGGCTGCCTCTGTCTCACCCTTGGCTTCAAATGTCGCGGTGGCAACCTCTAGTTGCCTCCCGCTGACACTTGATCTCCTCGTCCCACGGCTTACTTCCTCGCTGCACTTCTTCGTCTTTGCTCTCCTTCTTCGCACTGCTCTCTCGACTTCTTCCTCACTCTCTCTCACTCTCTCTCTCTTGCACACCTTTAACCTGGGCTTCACTCGCGACACTCACTCTAATGTCGTCGCCGCAAGTTCGAAAATCACGTGATTTTCAAAAGTTGCCGGCTTTTGGAAAAATCCGCATTTTCGCGGCTAAACAAGCTTACACAAGCTGGCAACCTGGAGACGGTCGCGCAAGAATGTAAACACTTACATTCTTTGTTGACGACCTATGACGGATTCTCCGTCACAGTAAAAAATTGCATCGTAGTCAAATTGAATCTAACGAGAGCGGCTATTCAACTCTCGGTTTGAGTTTAGGTTAGGTTTCACAACGGTTTATATCAGTAGAGAATGCGTCGCGTAGGCTGTGGAGGGGACTTTATCGTGGTAGGAAAAGTAGAGAAGAAACTTATCGGCTGACACAAAAAAAAAAAAAAAAACGGAGGTCTTGTACCGACGTTACACTGACCATTGGTAGTCAGACAAAATTCAAATCCGAACGACGAGGAATACCCTGCTGTAATATTGTCAACGAAAGAAATTATAGTTAAGAAGTACGATAAAAACTATTTTGCTGCAAAATCGTCGGCGAGGAAAAAAAAATTTCAAAAAATATCGTAAAGAGTATCCCGCTGTAAAGTTTTCGATAAAGAAAATAATAGGGGAGTAATTCTTTCTGCAGTGAAAAATCATTTTTCATTTTGTATTATCACATAGTTTGTCTTCGTTTATGTCAAAATTAGGGGTTCTTATTTAAAAAAAAAATTTAATCGACCCTAAGACGACCTCCAGGGTCATGGTCAAGATTATTATGTCAATTTCCTTCGTTTCAAAGTCATGGTCAAGCTTCGTTCGATGTCTTCCTCGGAACCCAACAACTTTTGTTCTAAACTATTTTTATAAGAGGCTCTAATTTTGAAATTTTTCAGGTTTATCGATTTTAATGATCTTGTGAGGTATGGTTTGGGTTCTGATCAATGTCATGTTCAAGGTCATATCCAGATGTAAAATTTTTTCCATTCTTTCCATTTCTAAAGTCAAAGATAAGAGTTTCTATTTGAAAAAATTGACTTGACCTTAAAATTACGTGTATGGTTATGATCAAGGTCATGGCCAAGGTTACCATGAGTTGTCCTCTTCGTAACCCTACAACTTTTATTGAAAAAGTTTCGCTCTTCCGTCCTCCACATCAGAGATATTTGCATATATTTTTTAAATGGGGCACCTGGTATAATAGTTGTAACATATTTGCAGTAAAATCAGAATCTAACAAATAATGTAACTGTTTACTTTGCATCATAGTTAATTTTGTAGATTAAGTATATAAATAAGTGTTTCGTTATGAATTTTCTTACTTCTTGCAGTTTCAAGAAATCAGTAATATTGCTATTCAAAATTTTCATCTTGTCACATTTTCTCTGATTGTGAGTCTTTTGTTCTTTACTTTTGAATGTGGAATACAGTACGAATACATCAATTATTATTAAAGCATTATTCTGAATTATTTTAACAATTTTTATGAATATTTAATATTACATTGTCAAGTTTAATTTATACATTTTTGTTTCTATTAAAAAATTTTTAAATACCCCTTTGAAACAAACCTAGGGATTGTAGGATCTTGTACAGTGTTTTTAGGGGACAGTGAGGGGGCTTACCTCTAATCGTGAAACGTAAAATCTCCCATTTTCTAAGGATTTGGATTAGACCGACGTTTCTTTCGTTTATGCCAGTGTCACGTGTACCATGTCGAGGGGACTTGGTGGCCCTCAAGGATATGCACAAAGTCTTGAACGGTGTCTCGGAGATATCGGGCGATCTCTCTGAGTAATTAGCCTTAACCCTGCAAGCAGAACTCTGCAGGAGTGGACCAGTTTTCCCTAGCTACTCGTGGGAACAAAATTAAATTTAACACAAACAAAAACATAAATCAAAAAATAAAAATGACCACAAACAAAAACGAAGAAAATAAAGAAAAAGGAAAAAGTGGAAAAAGAAAAAAGTTAAACAGAAACAAAAACGGAAACAGGAAACGAAAAAGAAGAAGAGAAATAAAATTACGCAGACACACACACTGATACAACAACATTATTTCCATTAGGGAGGGAAAGGGACATGCCTTGATAGTGGAGGGAACTCCCTCTACGTTCCTTCAAGGTGGCTCTTTTCCCCCTACAAACACCCGGGTGGAACTTAAAGCTGAGTCTCCTGCTACTTCGAAAGTCGAGAGACCACAAGCCCTTGAATCCCAGGGATCATACATAATACAGACACAATGTAGACTCCCCATCTCTAGACCATCGTCGGCTGAGAGATGCGAAGCCTACAGAAAGAAGCTATTATAAAAAAAACTAAAGGTGAGGAGAGGTCAGCCTTTAAGATTGCCCTTGTTAGCCTTTAGGAAAAAAATCTTATAAAAGAAAAAAGAAGTCAATACAGGAACCACCTTCAACTAGCAAGAACATGCCCTAAGGTAAACGAGGAGCTGCAAGGGTTCTGATTAAAGGGACCCGTAAAGGCTATCCAAACAGAGAGGTCGTGACGGCTGCCCAAAGGGCAAACCCTTCGATGATGGTCATGACGGCAAAGAAATATTTCGAAGTTTTGCCAACTTGGGAAAATCTAAATGCCTTCAGGATCGCCTTTAGAAGAGAGCTCAACAACATCCCCTCAGGAGTAGTGGCCGAGATTTGACGTACCCCATTACAAAAGGGAGGGGGATGTTCGTGTTTGTGGCCTCCAACGATGATGCAAAGGAGTGGCTGCTAGTCAAGGCGGCCACCTCAGAGGCCAGAGGCCCGAAACTCAAAGCGGAAGGTATGTAACTTATTTAAAGAATACTGAGCCACCAGAAAAACCAGCAAACGTCCTTAGGCGTCTGGAGAGTTTCAACTCGTCCCTCAAAATAGCCAGCTGGCAAGTCGTTAAGCCAGCTGGTAGGGACTCGGAGAAGCAAGAATCTGGGAATAAATACATTCTCATTTTCCAACTGCCCGAGTCCAAAGCCAGAGCTCTAACGGCCCTGGACTACAAAACCTGGCTGGACTTGGGTCGTGTCACCTTCATAGTGGCACACCAGGAAAGGCATAGGGATGAGGTTACGATGAAGGTCGAGGCAGCTCAATAATGGCTTTCTGATCTCTGCCACTAACACAGATTAACTTGCACCATAGCAGGGGTGCCTCTGCTATTCTACAGATAAGCATGGCTATGGTGCACACACCTGTCTTTAATCCAAGAACCATGTATAATGAAGGGAACCATAAAGGACCTAAGGGATTTTCTATGTTACATGGACCCAAAGGCTAGCAGGCTTATAAAGAGCATTGCCTGAAAAGGTATTATGTAGTTCCTTTTTGGGACCTCAGCACGGGAGACCTAATGGTAGTCTCTACGGTACTGAGGGGTGTGAGCGAGATTGTAATAGGCCTACTTCCCTAATAAGAACACGTACGTCCCGCCAGGAGAGATCGTCAAACTGAATAACTACTGCCAGGAGCACAACAAACATCTTTTATTAGGTTGCGATGCAAATGCTCATTACGTACTGTGGGGCAGCACAGACACTAGTTGAAGAGGATACGACTTAATAGAATACCTCCTCACTACGGAGTTGGATATCCTCAACAAGGGCAATATGCCAACCTTTCCTAACTCGTTTAGAACGGAAGTTATTGAATCTGTGGAATTCCTATAAACGTAAGAGAGATGAGTATAGACTGAAAGTAAGGCCCAGCAAATCAGCTGGATTTTCTTCTGCAATGATGTGGATGAAGGGAAAGAGGCACCGAGGTTGGATGAAATCCAATCCAAGAACCCCGATGCGATCCTCAAATTCATCAAGCTCCCGAAAGGGAAATACTCAATAACGGATGAGAGGACATTGGATCACCTCATCCGGACCCACTTCCTTGGCTTCGTCAAGCTTACAAATGAACTGGCTGCATCCTTATGGGTAGAACCCGGAAACACGAAGCGCCAAGAATGAAAGGTGCTTCAGAGGCGCTGCTACTAATATCGACTTGCCAGAGAAATCGTGACCCCAGATAAAATAAGATGGGTGCTTAAATCTTTTGACCCATACAAGTCTCCTGGATCTAATGAGTTCTAACCTGCACACCTACAAAAGGCTGAACAATGGATAACAGGATCGCTGAATAGAATTGCAAGGTCGAGCCTTACTCTTGGTCATATGCTATTAACTTGGCAGGTTTTTTAATTGAAACTGCTATGTTCAAGGTAAAGCAACTCATAAAACTTCAATTTGAGGCCGAGCAATTGGCAGTTGCGGTTGCCACGGATATAGAAGGAGCCTTTGACAACACATCTAGTGGCACCATTAGGTCTACTACGATCTCACATAGAGTGCTCGAGATGATGGTTGAATGGATCTGCCACGTAATGGATAATCGCTCGTTAGAAGTTACCAAGGGAAACATTACAGTACGAGGCAGCGTAAGTTCAGGCAGCCCACAAGGAGGAGTCATTTTGTCTCTATTGTGGTGGTTTATAGTAGACGACCTTCTAATAAAGTTAACCACTGTGAACTACCAGGTTGTGGGATATGCGGACGACTTCTTGATTATCAAGCGTAGACCCATAATGCAGACTGTAATGAAATTGATGCAGAACGCTATCTTAGCTGTGAAAGGCTGGTGTAAGACCATGAAATATCAACTCAAATAAAACTAAGGTCATTATCTTTACTAGGAAATACAAATGGGACAGAACCTATAACTACCAACTCAACAGCCAACAGTGGTGTCCTTACACATCTTCATTGAGGCTTGTGACGGAGAGTCCGTCATAGGTCGACGACCAAGAATGTAATGTTTACATTCTTGCTCGACTGTCGCCGGGTTGCTGGTTGGGGAAAGCCCGTTTAGAAGGACTTTTCGGAAAGCCAGCAACGTTCGAAAATCGCACGATTTTCAAACTTGCGGCGACGATCGGCGAGGAATTAGGGAGCCGCGAGTGGAGGGGAGAGAAGAGCGAGCGCAAAAGTTAGTCTAGCCGTGCACTCCCGCGGAGTAAGGAGTTTCCGCGCTTCACGCAAAAGTTTTTTATTGTTTGTGACAGAGAGAAGAGCGAGCGTCGTGAGTGATCGAAGCCAGGGAAAAGGTGTGCGAGAGAGAGTGAGAGAGAGTGAAGAAGAAGTCAAGGGTGCAGCGCGAGGAAGAAGAGCGACGACAAAGAAGCGCAGCGCAGCAGAGAGCCGGGGGAAGAGGAGATCAAGTGTCAGCGGGAGGAGAATAGAGGTTGCCACCGCGATATCTGAAGCCGAGGGTGAGGCGGAGATAGACAGCGTCTAGGCGAACTCGCAGCGAGGTCCGGCAGCCCTTCTCCGGAGGGAGAGCGGCAGGAGCGAGATGCAGCGGCGCCGAAGGAAGCTGTCGGAAGTTCAACGGTCTGCGGACGATCTTCGTTAACAGTAACCGTAGGTGTCCTCACTTATTCGCGCGAAATAGCGAGAGAAAGAGAGCGAGAGCGAGAGTGTGTGTTAGCGGGTTTGCGGTAAGGGTGGCGAGGGATTGCCACTTTCTTGTCCTGGGGAAGCGATAGGCCTTCGTCGGCTGGAGGGACAGTCGCGGGCGGCCTGCCTGCATCATCGCGTCTTAAAGAGCGGGAAAGAGAGAGAGAGAGAAAGAGAAAGGGAGAGAGAGAGTGAGAGAGAGAGACTGAAGAGTAGTGCAATCATATATTATTTTTGTGCAAGGCACTCAGGGTGCACGTAGCTAAATCGGCTACGACGTGGTGCCTACGTCACAGGCTGAAGCAGCTAATGGACTCCTATGGATAGGAGGAACCAAACCAAGAAAAGAAAAAGCTACCAGACAGAGCATCACAGCCATTCTCAAAACATCATTGGAGAACTGGGCTTCTCAGGTATTTAAATTAACACGTTCCCTGCCGCGTGAGGCGTATGCATCCCACGCTGAACTTTTCGTTCAAGCCATTTCGTATTATCATTGTAAAATAAAGAATTTTTTTAAAAATTCATTATGCAGTCAATTATGGGCATCTTGATACTATAGTGAATTTTAAAAAATTCTTTATTTTACAATGATAATACCAAATGACTGGAACGGGAAGTTCAGCGTGGGGCACATACGCCCTACGCGGCAGGGAACATGTTAAGTAGTAATAACGCCACAGGCATTTTAAAGGGCCACAAAATATTGCCGAAAAATAGACTCGATGGGACTCACTTCAAATCCAACCTGTAGATTCTGTAGTAATGAACCGGAGTCCTCGACTCATATAATTGATCAATGTACAGCTCTTATGGCTAAGAGATTATAATGATTGAGGTAGCTAAAAGAGTTGTACTTCAAAGCGGAGAACATGGGCAAGATCATATCCTTCTGGAAAAATATCTTTATGTGAGCCCCACCAACAAAGAAAATACGCCAAGAAAATACCTATGCAGCTGGGGCTCCTTACAATGGAAGGGCTATTCCTAGAATGATAATACTAATAATAATAATAAAGTTTATAAGTAAGTCTTTTGTTATCGATTCTCTTTGAGTTTCAATGAATCGGTAATATTACTATTCAAAATTTTCACCTGATTGTATTTCTTCTGAGCCTTTTGTTCTTTACTTTTGAATGTAGAATACAGTACGAATACATCAATTATTGAATCCTTATTCTGAGATTATTTTAACAGTGGCTATGAAAATTTAATATGGCATTATCAAGATTAATTGAAAATTTTTTTTTTGTTTTCATCAAGTTCAAAAATATTTTCTATTTTTGCTTAGACGAAATTGAATTTCATTTTATCAGTTTTTGATTGCAAATTAATTTAGTTAAAAAATGTAATAAATTAAATTAAAAATTATTTATAAATTTAGTATCAGAAAGTGCTAATTTAGGCTCAAAAATCGCTTTCTATCATTTCCATTTCGTACGACATTTGATATAAATTTTTAGTATAGTTACGCAGAATACAAGTTCAGAATTATTTAATACCAGGTGTAGAAGTATGAAGCCGGAATTGTTTTGTGAAAATTACTCGTCTGTTGTTCAAAAATAATAAAGAATATTTTATTCAAAATAATCTCGATTGCTATTTATACATTATTCCCATTTCTCCGGCAGTTCATGAATGCTACGCCGAAAAAACAGTTCTTTTAAAGCGAATCAGTAATCGAGCCATGATTGTACATTTTCATACAAATTGAAGTGTTATTTAATGAGAGCGTGTCCTACTGATGCAAATAGATGATAATCGGATGGAATCAAGTCTGGAGAATAAGCCGCATACGATAGTATTTGACGCCAACTGAACGCCTCGATCGTTTTTCTAACCCGTTTTCTGTGTGTAATGGGGCATTATCATGAAGCGAAATGACTTTGTGTTGCCTTTTTCTATACTCTAGTCATTTTTCACGCCATGCTTGATTTAATCGATCATTTGCTATTCGTAGCGATCAGTGTTAAGTGTTTTACCAGGTTTTAGCAGCTCATAATGAGTTAGATTACACCCTTCTGATCCCATAAAACACAGAGCATTGTCTTCTTTCCGAAGCGATCTAAGCGACAAGTTTTGCAATTAGTGGATGTCAATGGTTCGCCTACATTCACCCATACTTTCCGACGCTTAAGATTCTCAAAATATATCAATTTTTCATCACCCGTCATGAAGAAATCTAATTTGATGAATAAATGGCTTTTTTTTGTATCTGTCAAGCAGTATTTCGCAAATGGTTTTTTGATTTTCTTGGTGCCTTCAATTCATTTCATGCAAAACCTATTTTCTCACTTTCTACTACTTACTTTCAACGAACGGAGATGGCTTCCTGCGTCACATTCAGTTGATCCACGAGTTCTTGTTGAGTTTCAATACCATCTTTATCTAATAAAGCTTGCAATTCGTTCGCAATCTATGCAAATTTAATCGGTGGTTCCCAACGCTCTTTATTTCTTACGTTAAAATTACCACTTTTAAATTTGAGCCACTTGAAATATTGTGTTTTACCAAGAGGATGTTTACCGTAAGCTTCGACAATCATTCGATGCGATTCTAGAGCAGTTTTCTTCTAAAGTTAAAAAGAACCAATGCTGTCCGCAAATCACAGTATGTGGGCATAAAACTCAACATGTTTAACCTTTAGAAAGACAAAATGACGTATACGAGGTGCGTTCAGAAAATAACAGGAATTTTTTTATTTCGCGGGTTTGGAGAGTACGATTGTCAAAATTTTTTTTATTATGTTGGTATACATATCCCTGAAGTATGATATAATTTTCAGCTGTATTCATTGTTTACTTTGTCAGTGGCAGCCGCTAAGGTTAGACGTGTTTTTATAAGCTCGGCGATTTTCGTTTGTTAAAAAAAATGGATCAAAGAATTTGTATAAAATTTTGCGTAAAAAATTAAATAAAGTGCACCAAAGTGTGTGAAATGTTTACAAAGGCCTATTGTGAGTCCGCTATGAGTGAAACAAGGGTTTACGAATGGTATAAGCGTTTCCAAGATGGCCGTGAAGACGTTGAAGATGAGGAACGCCTCCGACGCCCCAGCACATCAACAACCGATGAAAAAGTGGATAAAGTGAAAGAGATGGTTTTGAACGATCGCGAAATCACAATCATTGAATTGCTGAAACGTGTTATAACAGGTGACAAAACATGAGTTTACGGATATGACGTCGAAACTAAGGCTCAATCGTCCTAGTAGAGGCATTCTGGATCGCTAAGACCGAAAAAGGCTCGACAAGTGCGGTCGAACGTAAAGGTCATGCTCACTATGTTCTTCGATTTTAATGGCATAGTGCATCATGAATTCTTGCCACGAGGTCAAACGGTCAATAAGAGGTACTACCTACAAGTTCAACGCCGTTTGCCTGAAGCAGTCCAAAAAAAACGCCCGAATCTGCGGCAAAACAATTCATGGCTTTTGCACCACAATAATGCACCTGCTCACAGTTCATTACTTGTTCGTGAATTTTTAGCCAAAAACAATACTGTGACGATGTCCCAGCCTCCGTGTGACTTATTTCTATTTCCAAAAATAAAGAGAACCTTAAAGGGTCGTCGTTTTACAAGCATAGATAACATTAAAAGCGCATCGCTGAAAGAGCTGAAGGCTATCCCAAAGATCGATTTACAGAAGTGTTTCGAGGTTTGGAAAAAGCGTTGGCACAAGTGCATAATATCTGATGGGGACTACTTTGAACGCGACTACTTTGAAGGCGATATAAACGAATAAATAAATATTTTTTTTCAAAAATCGAAAATTACCGTTATTTTCTGAACACACCACGTATATGCGTCAGAAAATAAACTATTGAAAAACATATTTTTTAAAATAAATGATTATAAAAAATGATTAATAATAATTATTATTAATAATTATTAGGTGTAGTAAAAAGTAATCCACTATTTTGCCAATAGATGGCTTTAGTAGTCTGTATCTCCCGTTGTAAAAGTGCGATCGGGTTACACTAGATGGCGTTAGAAAGATAAGATTTCGTACTAAAAAAGCTTCTGATACAGTTTTGTGATTGCTTAACTCAGTATTTTTTTAGCAAGCGTCAAAGATGGACACCAACAAAGAGAAAATACGCCATATTTTACAGTTTTTCTTCGATAAAGGCGAAAACGCAAGCCAGGCAGCTGAAAATGTGAATAGTGTTAATGGTCCTAATACTGTAACAGCAAATCACGCGCAATTTTGGTTTTGTCGATTCCGTTCCGGTAATTTTGACGTCAAAGATGCACCACGCTCTGGAAGGCCAATTGTCGAAAATGTCGATAAGATAATGGAAATCGTCGAGTCCAACCGTCACGTAAGCACTGTTTCGATTGCCCAGGAGCTAAACATTGCACAAAAAACCGTTTAGAACCACCTAAATAAGGCTGAATACAAAAAGAAGTTCGATGTATGGGTGCCACACGAGTTATCGCAGAGAAACCTCATGGACCAAATTTCCATCTGCAAATCGCTGCTGAATCGCAACAATATCGATCCATTTCTGAAGCGGATGGTTACCGGTGATGAAAAGTGGGTCACTTACGACAACGTCAAGCGACAACGGTCGTGGTCAAATTGCGGTGAGCCGGCGCAAACGGTGGCCAAACCAGGATTGACAGTCAGAAAGGTTTTGCTGTGTGTTTCGTGGGACTGGCAGGGAATCATCTACTATGAGCTACTCCCCGACGGCTAAACTCTTAATTCGGACCTGTACTGTCAACAATTGGACCGTCTGAAAGAAACAATCGCCCAGAAGCGACCAACTTTGGCCAATAGGAAAAAAATTGTGTTTCATCAGGACAACGCCAGGCCGCATACATCGATAGTGACTCGCCAGAAGCTCCGGGAGCTTGGTTGGGAAGTTCTTATGCATCCACTTTATAGTCCGGACCAGGTACCAAGTGATTATCACCTGTTCCTGTCTATGACGAATGATTTTGCAGGTGAAAAATTCGCCTCAAGAGAAGATTGTGAAAATCGACTGTCCCAGTTTTTTGACAATAGGGACAAGGGTTTCTACGAGAGAGGCATTATGGAATTACCTCCAAAATGGCAACAAGTTATCGAACAAAACGGTGCATATTTGACCAAAATCGTATCATTCTATCTATGCTAAATAGAACCTTCAATTTAATGCAAAAATAATGGATTTCTTTTTACTACACCTAATATTACATATATAACACATCGTTCAATAAGTCCCGAGACTAACCCAGAGATGGTGCTAGTAGTACCAAACTGGCCACGTTTCCATAGAGTGCAAACCTTTACATGTAACCGTATAAAAATTTCACCTCGATCGGATCACAGACAGCAGAGTTATCGTGGTTAGAGTAAAGTCACCTTGTAATTTGTTTAAAAAATGGAAAAAAGCGAGTTTAGCGTGTTGATAAACCATTGTTTTTTAATGGGTAAAAACACCGCAGAAGCCCAGCAATGGCTTGAGAAACATTACCCGGACTCCTCCCTATCCAAACCAACGATTTGTCGTTGGTATGCTGATTTTAAACGTGGTCGTACGGACACAAACGATGCGGAACGTTCGAGTAGGCCATTGGAAGCCGTTACACAGGAAAATGTGAGTAAAGTGTTAAAAATTGTAATGAAAAATCGCGAAGCCAAGGTCCGTGAGATCGCAGAAATGACACAGATATCATCTGGAAGCGTATTTACAATCCTTCATGAAAAATTGAGCATGAAAAAGGTTTTTTCCAAGTGGGTGCCGCGATTGCTTTCAGTGGAACAAAAACAGCAACGAGTCGACGATTCAGAGAGCTGTTTATCGCTATTTACTCGCAATAAAAAGGATTTCCTGCGTCGATACGTGACCATGGATGAAACATGGATTCATCATTTCACTCCGGAGTCGAATCGGCAATCATCTGAGTGGCGCATGGCTGGCAAAAGCCGCCCAAAGCGTCCAAAAACGCAGCAGTCTACTGGTAAAGTCATGGCGTCTGTTTTTTGGGATACACATGGCGTGATTTTCATTGACTACCTGAAAAAAGGTAAATCGATCAACAGCGATTATTATATTGACTTGTTGGTACGTTTGAAGAAGGAGATCGCAGCAAAACGACCGCACATGAAGAAGAAAAAAATCCTTTTTCACCAAGACAATGCACCGTGCCACAAGTCCATGAAAACAATGGCAAAATTGAACGAATTGGGCTTTGATTTGCTTCCCCACCCCCCGTATTCGCCAGATTTAGCCCCAAGCGACTACTGGCTCTTTGCTGATCTAAAAAAAATGCTCCAGGGAAAAAAATTTGGCTCGAATGAGGAGGTCATTGCCGAAACTGAAGCCTATTTTGAAGCAAAGAATAAATCCTTCTATAAACATGGTATAGAAATGTTGAAAAGGCGTTGGAAAGATTGTATTACTCTAAAAGGAGATTATATTGACGAATAAAAATGATTTTTGAAAAAAAATGTTGTTTTCGTTGTTAGTCTCGGGACTTATTGAACGATGTGTTATTGCTGCCCAGGACCTTACTGACCATGTAAAGCCCTACGAACTTAGGGGCTAGCTTCCCCACTATCTGCTGAGCTGTGGAATAAAGCACCTTGTTCTTCTTCCACACCCAGTCACCTTCTTGAAAGGAGAGCTCTCGGCGGCGCGCATCGTACAGTCTGTCAAGTAAGAGCGTGGTCGACTTCACCAACAGGTAATAAAAGATTTCGCTCTAATTCCTTTGCGAGCCGATAGAAAGAAGCTTTGTCCTTGATGCATTGTCAACAAAGATTCAGTTGTTGTTAATCTTTTGAAAGAGAATCACGTTAAACGCCATGAGTGCTAAGTACGCGTCGTGCTACGAGCCTGTGTTCCTTTGCATCCACCCGAAAGGTCCCAAAATGTCGCAATCAGCGGCTGCTAAATATATGAGAAAGTCGAAGGCATTTGTACAGAAGTGGATACAGCGATATAAAGTTCCTAAAAATGTCGATGATTTACCAGAACGTGGCTCGATAGGAAAAGTGAACAAAAAAGATGAAAAAAGAATAGTGAATCTGTTATCGCGGAATCCTGCTTTAACACTGCGGCAGGGACAAGCGAAATTAATGGCAAAAGGTTTAGATATATCCTACGAAACTATCCGAACCCATCTTCGTACTCATCATCTGAAATGGCGCAACACAATGAAGAAGCCTCTGTTGACTGAAAAACATGTGACAAAGCGACTCACTTGGGCGCATGAGAATATTGATAGAGATTTTGAACATGTCATTTTTACTGATGAATGTTCTATATGGGCACGTTCTGTCTTTACGCGAGCCTGGTCAACTTCCACCAATAGGCTTGTTCAGCGGACCGTAAAACATGGAATAAAGGTGCATCTTTGGGGCTGCTTCTCAAAGCAGGGATTTGGCACTTTGCACCTCTTTACTGACAACCTAAATGCCGAGAAAATGATAAAAATCTACAAAAAGGCTTTACTGCCATCTGCCAAACGATGGTTCATCACAAAAAATGAAGATTGGATTCTGCAGGAGGACAACGATCCTAAACACCGCAGCAAACTCTGTACTCAGTGGAAGACTCAATCTGGCATCGTTACATTGGATTGGCCGTCGCAGTCGCCCGATGCAAACCCTATTAAAAATGTGTGGGCATATATTAAACGAAAGCTTCGTGGAAGACGCACACTTTGAAGCAGTTGTCTTACGAAATTCGTCGGATCTGGAGATCCTTGCCACTAGAATACGCCGTCAAATTAGTAGAAAGCATGCCTCGGAGATGCCAGGCAATTATCGACGCCGGTGGTGACTGGACACATTATTGACCGAATTGCATCATTGTTTGTAATGTGTACAATGCATATATAAATATGAAAGTTTCATCAAATAAATTTTTTTATAAATTAACACGACCACGCTCTTACTTGACAGACTGTAATAGCGCGCCTGCCTCTCCTGCTCTTTGGATGCGATCTCGGAGGCGCGCGCGTGAAGCTCCGGTAGCTTCCGCACGTGCTCTGTGGCACTTCAACGCTGCTTTCAAACAACAATGCCACTATTCTATTATCTCATTTGCCTGAGGATGATATGCCGCGGTTTTAATACGCTGACAACCAATAAGCGATAGTAACGCGTTAAATAGTTGGGATTCAATTGTAGACCTTGATCTGTGGTAATAATTTTTTGGGCGCCGTATCGAGATACCCATTGGTCAAAGAACGCTTGTGAAACCGTTTTCGCAGTGATATCTCTAAGAGGAATTGCCTTGACCCATCGCGAAAAACGATCAATGAGGGTTAATAAGTATTGGTAACCATCAATGAGGGTTAATAAGTATTGGTAACCATCAATGAGGGTTAATAAGTATTGGTAACCATCAATTCGGAAGAGGACCAACAATGTCCATATTTACATGCTGAAAACGTTTATCAGGAGCAACGAACTCGACTGGATTATTTTTTACACGACGGGTAACCTTTGATTTCTGACAATCAAGACAGTTCTTTGCCTATGTTTTAATATTTCGATGCATGTTTGGCCATGCGTACAGTTTTCTAATGATGTGACCTTGCCAGACGGATGAGCGAGTTCGTGGAACATCTTGAATATTCGCTTGCGTAACGATACAAGTATAATCGGTCGCAATGTTTCACCGGTTATGTCACAGTAGACTTTGTTGTGATCCGGACCCCACTCTAAGCATCTGATTGTTAACTTGCAGTCCGGAGATTCACGTAATTTTTGTAATTCGGCATCCTCTTTCTGTAGTTTCAAAAGTTTGAGTAAATCAAAATCTTATGATAGACGAATGGAGTTTACGCGTGATAACGAATCAGCTATTACGTTCAACGAACCTGACACATGCTCTATTAACGTAGTGAACTGCGAGATGTATGACAACTGTCGAGTTTGTCGAGGAGATGCCTTATCCAACCGTTGACAGAAAGCATAAACCAGCAGTTTGTGATCGGTTACAATTTTATATCTCATTCCTGCAAGGAAGTGCTTAAAAGTCTTTATCGATTCGTATATGGCCGTTAATTCACGATCATATGCACTGTATTTTAATTGTGCAGGTGAAAATTTTCTCGAAAAAAATGCCAGCGGTCTCCATGAACCATCTAAGAATTGCTCGAGCACTGCCCCCATTGCAAAATCTGAAGTATCCGTGATTACACGGGTTTCGGCTTTAAATGAGGGATGATACAAAAGAACTGCGTTTGCCAGCTCGGATTTGATTCGTTCGAATGCCTTTTCAACTTTTGCGGTCCACGCGATTTGCCGTTAATCATTCTTCTCTGAGTCACGAGTGTACTCATATAATGGTGCTTGCACGCTAGCTGCGTTAGGCAAACTACGTCGGCAGAAGTTAACCCTTTCAGCCCTGACTTTTTTAAAGTAACGCGATTTTCGTCAAATTCAATATTTAGGGGTTTTCGGGGTCGCTGATTACGAATACGATATCAGATTTTTAAAGTTCAAAATGGCGGATCCAACGGCGGTCGCAGATAACGAATCTGATATTAGTTTTAAGTGGTTATTTTCTGAAGTGCAAGTGAACTTATTAACTTTTCGTCCACCATATTGGATCTGTCGTTTTCAATTTCAAAAAAACTAATATCGGATTCGTAATCAGCGACCCTGAAAACCTTCAAGTAATAAGTTTTAGGCTAAATGAATAAATTTTTCAAAAATTGTCCACTATATGAAATCCGCCATTTTAAATTTTAAAAATCTGTCATTGGATTCATAATCAGCAGCCCCGAAAACCCCTGAGTAACAAGTTTCGGGCTAATTAGATCGATTTTAAAAAAGTCGTCCACCATATTACATCCGCAATTTGAATTTTGAAAATTATGAAAATCTGACATCGGATTCGTAATCAGCGACCCAAAAAACTTACGAGTGTTCATTTTTATGAGCCTGACTTCACGTAATTCGATAATTGGCAATTTTTTTTGAAATTTCTGCCAAAAACATTCATTTGTTTATATTGTTATAACCATAAAATTGTTATTAACTTTTTGCACTATGCATTTTTGTTGCAAAGTAGAATAAATTTGTGGACCGTTGGCGTTTGAAAATCAAAAAAATATTAATTTTTGACAAAGTTATGAACGTTTAAACGCAAAAGTGGTTTCGATCGAAACCACTGGGGCTGAAAGGGTTAATTAACCCGAGAAAACGTCTCATTTCGACGACTATTTTGGGTTTTTGTAATTTCAAGATAGCCTGTACTCTTTCGTTGGTTAGGTTGGAGCCTTTTGAGTTTATCAAGTGACCTAAAAAGATCAACTCAGACTTACCGAATTCGCATTTATTGAGGTTAATGCGCAAAGCATATTTCTTTAAGCGTTAAAAAACGATACTAAGGTGGACTTCATGCTCATCCTGCGATGATGAAGCTATGAGAATATCATCGACATACTGTCTGTCAAAGAAGTACCGGAAATTTCAAATTAAAACAACATTTTTACGTTTAATAATCAAAATTTATTGGGTCGCCTTCAAAATAGGCTCAATTTGCTCCGATACATCTATGCCAACGGCACTTCCGATCATCGAAAAATGTTTTATAGACACTTTCCGGGATGGCCTTCAGGTCGCGCGCCGAATTTTGTATTATGGCTTCCATCAACTGAAAACGGGTGCCACGGAGCGGCAATTTAAGTTTTGGGAAGAGGAAGAAGTCACAGGGAGCCAAATCCGGCAAAGACGGTGGTTGTTCAAGCGTGTTCGTTGAGTTTTTGGCGAGAAAGTCGGTCACAATCGTAGCTCGGTGAGACGGCGCGTTATCGTCGTGCAAAATCCACGAGTTGTTCGCCCACAAATTTGGCCGCTTCCTACGGATACACTCACGCACACGTTTCATAACGCCTAAGTTATACTCTTTGTTTACCGTCTGACCCTCTGGAACGAATTCGTAGTGCGCCGAGCCACGGATATCGAAGAAAACAATGAGCATCATCTTTACTTTTGGGCGGCTTTGGCGTGGTTTTTTCGGTTTCGGCTCGTTTTTTCCCACTCATTCCGATGCTTGCTGGCTTGTTTGCATATCGTACTCGTAAGCCCACGTTTCGTCACCAGTTATGATGCATTCCATGAATGCGAGACCGGAATTGGCGCGATCCAGCATGTCCGAAGTGACCTGTTCGCGATAGCGTTTTTAAAGAAAATTAAGCTCTTTTGGAACGAGTCTTGCGGCCACCTTTCTTATGCCCAAAATATCAATTAAAATCGTACTTGTGAACTCGTGGGATATCTCAAGTTCATGTGCTATCTCTCTCAAGCTGGTATGACGGTTTTCAAGCACCATTTACTTAATTTTATCGACGTTATCCGCGGTCGAAGCCGTCGATGGGCGTCTGGAACGAGGCAAGTCTTCGACGACTTCACGACCCTCTTTGAAGGCTTTGTACCACTCATACGCACGGGTTTTCGATAGGGCTTTATGACCAAAAGCCTTTTGCAACATTTTCAATGCATCGGCACACGAAATTTCATTCGCAACACAAAATTTTAGACAAATTCTTTGTTCAACGTAATCACCCATTGTAAAAAATCGGCACGCACTATTGACATTGACTGACTTAACCAGCTACTGTAATCATACTCGTTGACAGATTCCGCTCAAACTTGGCATAGTCATTAAGGATAGTTGTACCAACCTAGAAAAAAAAATTTTACCTGCCTAAATTGCCCCGCCACATTTAAATCGACAATTCCCGGTACTTTTTTGACAGAATGTATGCGAAGATAAAATCAAGATATGCGAGAGCTTGATTAACATAACGCTGGAATGATTGACTTGCGTTTCAAAGGCCAAAAGAAATAGATGTGTATTTGAATAACCCGAAAGGAGTAGTTACAGCAGTATTCGGGATGTCTTCCGGGGCAACTGCTATCTGATGATATGCCTTGTGCAGGTCAATCCTAGAAAAAATCGTTTTCCTGTAGAGATTAGCGGAATAATCGTGTAAATGAGGTACTGGATATTTGTCTGGTACGGTTATTGCATTTAGCCTGCGATAATCGCCGCAAACTTGCCAATTGCCGTCTGGCTTGCGTACCATTTAGACCGGTGCAGCCTAAATACTGCTGGACGGACGCACGATACTCAGCTTAAGTAGATCCTTAAATTCAGCTTTAAGTGCCTTCAATTTTTCTAAATTTACACGTCTAGGTCGCTCGGCAACTGGCGGACCAGTTGTAATAATATAATGGAAAACGCCTGATGTCTCCTTAGTTCCTCTTGAACCTAGTTTCATTAACTCTGGAAATTCGGAAAGAATTTTAAAATACGGTCTCGACTTGTCAATAAGACTAATGTCGAGATTTGAAGCATTTTTAATGATACCTATAGATCAAACGTTCGACCATGGATTAACTATTCGTTGTCTACGACTATCAAACCATAATTACTCAGTAAATCCGCTCCTATGATAGGACAGGGAATTGACGTTACATGAAAATTCCAGATGATGGGTCGCTTAAAACCGAGGTCTAGCGAAAGCTGAACTTTTTCAAAGACTGTGATCTGTGTATTGTTCGCTGCAAACAGTACACTGCGATCATTTACTACAGAGTTCCTATTATTTACAGAATCAAGTGGAATAGTGGAAACATCTGAACCAGTATCAATAAGAAAAACAAGATTGGTTTTTGCATCGCGAACGTGGATACTCTTTGAATTTTCAAGACCTTCCGCAGCCATCTCCACGAGAGAAGGTCGAATTAGTTTTCTGCGTTCTTATTTGTCCACGAGCACGTTTTATAGCAATTACGTGCTTTGTCACCATATTTTTTATGTAGGCGATAAGGTTCAATAGTCTTACTATGCCTGCTACTTTGCGATTTTGACCTGGTGTGCCTCTGTTGTTTCGAGCGAGAGTTAGAGCGAGACTTTGGTTTCTCATTTATACGCGATGAAAGATTTTTTAGTTCTTTGGTTAAACGATCAAGCGCGGCCATTACATCGTTGTTAATAGCTTCTTGGGACTTAACAGCCGAAACAGTTCCAGCAACGTCAACCGCTATTGCTTCCACGTATTTATCGGCCATATTAGCCAGTTCGCGCAGGTCCGTTTTTTTCCGAAACCGAAAGTATCGCGCGACAGGGAGCCGGCAATAGTTTTAAAAACACTGCTCGAACTACCGAGTCACCACAACCGGTATCTAATGCACGTAAACGACTTAAAATAAGCGAGGGTTTTCGTAACCTTGAGACTTCGCCTTGAATCAGTTGTGATAGGCGAGCTTTTAAGGAACTGCAAAAGCGTTAATCAGCCTATTTTTTACGCGGTCATAAAGATCAATCGGACGCGGAGTCAATTCAATAAGATCCTTGATCGCCTGTAACTCTTTAATATCTAGTTTTTCCGCGATACAGTCAGCTTCAGTCGCTGAAGCTGTGATGCCGGCATTTCGTAAAGTTATTTCGGCCTGAAGGAACTAGGTAGCTGGGTCCTCATGCTTAAACGAGCTAATTTTCGGTTGTCTATAGATTGCCGAATTTTGCCGAGGAGCCTGTGCCGCAGGTGCTTCTGCCAATTGTTCATCCAGTTGGGCAAGCCGAGCTTCAGCTTGCTCTAGCTTTTCTTCAACTGTGGTCATGATACTGTTTTGGTTCCCGCATGAAGACGTTGACAAATCAGGAAACGATATCTATCTCGCACACGCAGGTTCAGTACAATTCACTAAGAGTGTCCTGTATGTTTTATCTTGCACACGCAGGTGTAGTACAAAAATTCTATTAGTTTCCTTAACGTTTTGTCACTAAATATTTACGTAAAATGTGCATCAGTATTCATAACCACAGACCGATTATTCACGCGTCGCAATAAGCTATACGAAAGTTTTATATTCAATTTGCTTACACACGTAACAGCTAAAAAAAACTACTTAAATTTAAGTTTTCTTTTACGATAAAGTTAACACTAGTATCGAAAAAAAAAAAATTATGATCAGCGTTTGCACTATAATATCTATTAATAATCAATTTATCAATTTTATCTGGACACTAGTTTCCAGTATATTGCTTTTGATATAGTCTCACTATATCTATAAAAAAAAAATACTTTATTCGATTGAATTCTAAAAAGAAATAAAAAGAAATAAAATGCGTATAAAATTGTGTAAGCACGCGCAGTTCCGGGAATTTATCGCGGCGCGAAAGCTGGCCATTTCAATAGCGCGCGTTTTTATAAAAACAGAACTATCGCGAAAATGGCCGACAGACTTTACACTATACACCGAGACCTATACTACTCGCAATATGGGGTACCGAATCTGTGCTTTTATTGCGCGTGTATTGCGTATACTACCGCCAAGATGGCGGACGCTCTTCCGAGAATTTCAAACTCTTGGCGCGCTCGCTAAAAATCTGTATGCACGAGTTGGTACGTGCCTGCTGAAGCTGCCGCGTCGATGATCGAAACTTGATGATTCAGGCGCCGGTGTCGGTGGCTTCACGCAAATGTCCCCTTCCTCGACGATGATGTCCCTGTTGATGACGAAGGCGCCGGTGACGATGGCTTCACGCAAGTGTCGTTCTTCTTGACAATGACCTCATAGATGATAAAGGCGCCGGTGACGATGGCTTCACGCAAGACATCGTTTTTCTCGAAAACGATGTTCTTGTCGATGTGTGCACGCCGATGCGCCAGCACGTACACACACACACAGAATGCAAGGTGTTAAAAAAGCAGGAAAGCGCCTGCCTCGTTCCGCAAGAAACAATCTTCTTGGTCTCTTGTGACTCACCTTCCTTTATTCTGACTCTGACGCGGTGATTATACTTTTTTGATCACGTCGGGGTCGACAATTGTGGGTGCTTGCCACTTTCTTTATGGCCGGTGATCCCACACTCACAATATCACGCGGTTCAGGATAGGTGAATAAATTCTTGGAATTGTTTCTTTGTCTAAATCTTTATTTAACAATCACAGAGACTTCCTCTCAGTTCGAGAGTCGGAACGCTACTACTACTATCGTTCACTGCCGTTGCGCAGAACGGCTCTACACACGCTTCGTTTTTCCCCCACTACCGGAGCGGGAAGACTTGCGGTGGCTACTGCCTACAAAGCACTTATTGCTGAAGCCATCTATTGACAAACAACGGGAACTTAGTTGTGCACCTAATAATAAATTACTTTAATAATTTCGTCAACGTTACGCATCCGAAAACATACAGTTTAATCGATTGTAGTTTTTAAATCTAATTTTATAAGCTTGTGTTCATTAGTGGTTTTATGCTTACTTGTTATATATAGATTGAAGTTTTATAAATCATACTTCATTTAAATATTTTTCTTTTTCCCAATTTATTCTAAATTGATTAAATATTGAATAAGTGAAATATTGTATTATTGAAAAATAAATGTTTTTATTTGTACCACCAGGCCAAATGTACATTTTACTTGAAAAAATAAAAATTGATTTATGCTTATGATTCTCTGGTACGTGACTCGAATAAAATAATGATTTGTAACGGGGCAAATTTCCTTACACCCGTTAGCAACGCAGGACCTTCTTCTGGTCCTGCTTTATTCTCGTGTGTGAGGGGCCTTGCCTCAGGCCCCGCGGCCGGTGCAGCTCCCACCGGGCTCGGCTGCTCAGTATGTGTGCCAACGATCGGTTGGCACACCCGCGGAGGCGGCGGTATTCGGGATAGGGACGCTAGAAGGGAGATGAAAGAAGAAACGCACCAGCTTTGTGCCCAATCGTTAATTTAATCAAAATAAAAACAACAATTACACAGCCAATGGTACGAATTATCCCCGAGAGGTCGATTATTGCGAAGAGCAATTAGTATTGCCTCACGCGCAATACTAATCCTCAAGGTGCGCACTGCGCATGCGCACCCTCTTCGCTTCGCGCAGCTACACACACGTGTAGTTTATGTACGGCAGATATAGAGAGAGCAGTTCCCCCTCTATACTGCCGTAGTTCGTGGTTGCTCGAGTGAGAGCGGCTCTACCTCTCACTCGATGCTGTAGTCTATGGTTGAGCGAGAGAGCTCGTTCCTCTCGCTCAACTGCGTGCTCGCCGGTTGTACGAGTAAGAGTGGCTTTCTCTTACTCGTACGCCTATTCTATGATAGTGCGAGAGAGAGATCGATCCTCTCACTCGCACTCGCGCGGCCTAATCGAGTTTGAGTTACGCGGTCTCGCGCGTAACTCTGCTAGATCTATATATGCCTGACGCGATCGCACACGCGTCAGGAAAATTAAATATAACTACTCGCGGTCTAATTATGCTAACGAGTGGCCACTTACTTCTACGAATAGTTGCTCGCGGGATTGACTACTCTGATCGGCGTAGACGCTGCGGAAAATCTTCTCCAAAAATCGCTGTCTTTTCCCGATCACTCGAAACGCGTGCGGCTCTTTCCACGGCTCGGACGAGAAGAAGGCTTGAGGGGAGGGCTCCTCCTTCCCCTCTCGCCTATCGGTTTTCCCGCGTAGCGCTATCGATTCTTCATCGATAGCGCCGCGTTTCGGTACGCCGCGGCTTTTCCCGCGTCAAGCCATCGATCGCTTGATCGATGGCGCCGCATATCGTCGCACCGCGAACTCTCTCTCTATCGCCTATGGCAGGTGGCTTAGCCTCTATAAGCCGCCTGTCACAGATTTTAAAAAATATATTAAGTTGATTTTTTTATTACTTGCTTAAAAGAAAAGGATTACTTGAATAATTAACTTATCAAATTTAAGTTTAAAACAATTTCATCCGAAATACTCGAGAATACCATCAATGTTACTTTTTGTAAACTATTTCAACCGAAAACTTTATAAACATAAAATATTTTTCAAAATGTTCAATCACCTTTAAAAGATTGCAGGTTTTTAATTTTTACACGAATTTATGTACGATTTGAAAGAAAAATCGTTATTAACCACATGAGCAATATCGAAGTTTACGATGCGATACTAAAAATGTCCTTTCGCTTATTTGCTTTTCCTTTACCAAATTTAAGATATTTTTATAATTCTCTCAATTATTATTTAAAATATTAGAATGATAGATTTTTTATAAACATTTTTATTATAAATTATGACCTATTTTTTACGTCATCAGAAAACATTTGAATTGTTAAATAATGTTTTCTACATTAATACAATGAATTATTATTTCGAATAAATTTTTTTGATAGAGATGGATTTAGCAAAAATTTATCGTTTTAGTAAATTCGTAAATGTTATGACTGAGAGAACATAAGAAGAGCACAATTGAAATTCGCAGCGGGGTAGGGAGAAACAATGCAACAGCATAGCTGTGCGATGCACACATTGCCGCATATCAGTGTGTAGTTGAAAATCATAAGCTCCGTTTGTATTAGTTTTTCTTATTCTCAAGGCTCTGCTTACTTGATCGCAAAGAAATCTGATTGGCTATCAATTTATTGTTAATCAAATAGTACAATAACCGATTCACCGATTTTAACATAATAAGGGTTATTATATCTAAAAATTTCTCTCTGCGTTCGGCATTATAAATGTTTTTAGCCCTATAAGAAACACCCTATAAGAAATCGATGTTGCATTTAAATAAGTTGTATAAAAACATCTACTTACTACAAATTTTTTTGTTCGTAAATTAACATCATTCCACATAGATTCAATTATATAGTTTCTTAATTTCAAGCCATCTTCTTCTTGCATTATACGTAACATTAGCATCCATACATGTAATTCAGTAATAAGAAACCATGAAAATAAAGAATCTTCCATTCTACATTCTGAAATAATAGTACTTTAAATTTAAGATAATGTTTTAATTGTATAAATTACTTTTATTTTTGCTTTTAACTTTTATATCAGATAAATTCTATCACGAAAATTGTGTATAAAATTAAGAAAATTGTTATAACTGATTTAATTATGCATTGCAATGCACATAACAATAAACATTAATTCCGTAAAGAAAGACTCTTGGCTGTTACGAAATTTTTCATAATGTCTGAGAGCCTCTCAAAAATGTTAAAAATAAAGTTAAAAAAAAAAAAAAAAAAGTAAATATAAGTAAATAAGTTAAAATATTATTAATCAGTTTAATTAAAATGAAGCTTTAGATCATTGAGAGCCGTGTGATGACTCGGTCGATAGAGCGCAAAAGATCCAAGTTCGATTCCTGCCTCTGCTAACTGACACGAGCAACACTGATCTTTCATATTCATGTGCTTTGGTCTCCTTTATATCGCAAAGCTCCTTTCCAATTGACCAAATAGCGTAATAGTAGGACGTTAAAATGAAAAAAAAAATAAATAAAAAAAAAAAATTCGATCATTGGTTTAAGTATTACGTATTTTATATATTTGAGGTATATAAACGATATAATAATAAATTCAGAAATAAAATGTCATAGTAGTCTATCTAGCATTAAGAAGAAACAGAACGTAGATAAAAGTGAATAAGAAATAAAGAGCGGTAAAGATAAAACTAACGCTCGTTACTAGTGATTAAGATGTATTTGCAAGCAGTGCTTTAGTTTTTGTTCTCAAAAGTAAAAACTTTTCAATTTAGATACTGTTGAACAGAAGTATCTAATTACATATTTTAATAATGCTTCTGCCTGCTACTTTTTATAAAACGGTAAAGACAATGTACCTTTACTATACACACATTAATACAACTATATTATATATTTGGATTGTTTTAAACTCTGGCTCTTTCTGTTGCCAATATGCTTTTACCACTAGATATTTTACTTTGAAAGTAATACATGATCAAAATTTTCGAGACTTTTTTCAAAAAAGTCATCTTATTAAGCTTGTTTGAGAATTTCTTTAAACATACTATTAAAACCCAAACTCGAAGGTAAGAAGGAACGGGTAAAAAGGTAATTTAAAAAAATTAATTGGTTTTAATAACTAAACTTAAAATTATGAAATAATATTTTTATAAATACAAAAACATTAACCAGCAAAAACAAAATGAAAAATAGGTAGCAAACAAATTAAGGATCTACTATTGTTTTTTGAGACCAGTGCCAGCCCTTTAGAAAATACCTACCCAACATTGATAATTTGTTTTTTTTTTTCCTTTTTTAATTAAATTAACATAGGTAAAATATTTTTCTTCACTTCATTATACACACACAGTAAAGGTAATGATCCGCGTATCTTAAGGCCTTAAACTACTCTGAAATTTTCAAAAAATCGTTTTTTTTTTTTTTTTTTTTTTTAAAGAGGGTTCCTTAGAACCTCAATGATATACCAAAAGATTATGACCGAAATACACAGTATGTCGGAAAAGTTCCCGAACTTATTTTGTAGCGCTTGTACGAGTGGCGCCACATCTTGGACGATACCGGTACTATGTTGCTACATCTCTCTGGAGTGTCTGAGAATTTTTTCACCAGTATCCGTTCATTAGTTGCCGAGATAGACGTGCTTGAGTGAACATGTGTTTAGTACCCCGGTGCAAGCTCTACGATGGATGAGAAATTTGAACATCGTGGCGCGATTAAATTCTGCTATAAACTTAAAAAAACTTTCGCGGAAACGAAAAAAATGATCGATTCGGCTTACGGTGAAGGTGTAGTGTCGCGTACAACTGTTTACACGTGGTTTAGTCGGTTCAAGAAGGGTAGAGAGTCGTTAAAAGATGACGAGAGAAGCGGCCGGCCGTCAACAGCTGTTACCGACGAAAACGAGGCTCGCGTGCGCGCGCTACTGAAGCAGGATTGCCACATGTCTCTCAGAATGTTGGCAGACGAACTGAACATGAGCAAGGATAGCGTCGCGTTGATTTTGAAAAAAAAAATGAACCGCAGGAAGGTCTGCTCTCGATTTGTTCCGCACTTTCTCACACTAGAGCAGAAAGAAACTCGCATCCAATGTTGTCAAGATTTTATCGAGACTTGCGACACCACTCCGGGCTTTCTAACCTCAATTGTGACTGGGGACGAGACTTGGCGCTTTCAATACGATCCTTTCACGAAGCGCCAGTCATCCGCTTGGCTCAGTCCGGGCCGTGCGAGGCCTCAAAAAGTGCGCCAACAAAAATCACGGGTAAAGACGATGCTCATCGCTTAATTCGACTCCAAAGGCCTGATACACAAAGAATTTGTGCCCCAAAACACCACCGTGAATGCTGCGTATTACGTAGGGGTGTTAAAACGTCTGAAGCGCCGGATTAATCGCATCAGGCCCGAGTACAAGGAACCGGGATCGTGGAGTTTGCTGGATGACAATGCGCCTGCTCATTCTACGAACATTGTGAAGCGTTATCTCGCCGAAAATCAGATCCCACGCATCAATCACGCCTTATACTCGCCAGATCTGGCTCCAGCCGAGTTTTTCCTATTTCCCAAGCTAAAAATGGCCTTGAAAGGACGATTTTTTGAAGATGTACCGAGCATTCAAGCGGCTTGCACCGAGCGTCTCACAGCGATAGCTTCAGAGGAGTACCAAAGAGCCTTCGAATCACTCATGGAGCGCTCAAATGAGTGTATATCTAGGGAAGGGGACTATGTCGAAAGTTAACTAGAATAAATTTCTTTAGATGTAATTTTTGATTTTTTATTTCAAAAGTTCGGGAACTTTTCCGACATACTGTGTATATCTCTAAGTACTAATTTTTCAAAGTATAGCGCAAGGCTGGCAGGTAGGCAGGGAGCCTCAAATGACCGGAACGAATGGTGCTCATGGCAAAAGGCTAAAGCTACAAATAGTTTGACTGAGTATAAACATAAGCCAGTTCTTCTAACTGAAGTTTATAAAGCTATCAAGCCAGTATACGAAGAATTAACCAAAGACAATCTTCTTACTCGATGCATCGGCGGTTATACTGAAGACTGTAATGAAAGTTTAAATTTAACTGTGTGGTCATTGGTCCCAAAATCTACTTCTAGTGGTAAAACTGTGTTGGATATAGCTGTGAATATTGCAGTTTGCGTGTACAATGACGGCTTTACTGTAATTTTGCACATAATGAAAGCGATGATTTAGAAATTGGCCCAAGCAGCTATGAAATGTGCTTAGAGATTGACAAACAGCGCATAAAGCTTGCAGAGAGATTGTTGTCTGAAGCTGCATAAGAGTGAAAGATCGCTTTAGAATCCAATAGAAAAGAAATGGAAGAATAGGACACTAATCTAAAAGGCCAATTATATGGAGCAGGTATTGCGGATTAAAGGTATTGCAAAATTTTTCATGACTTTCTATAAATTAAAACTTTAAACGTGTTTATCTCAAAACTACATATTCTAAGTTGGCAACACCAATAGCTCGAACAATTTTCAATCAGTTCACTTCAAATTTCAACAAGATCTTTAAAAATATATTGTCTAAATAAGTACGTAGAATTTTTTTCATATGGCGTAGTTATTTTGTTATTAACAATTTTCTGACGATTTTTTCTGCGAATTTTACAAGTTTGACTTTGGAAGTAAACCTTTTGGCCAAAAATCAATTTATCAAAAAAAACTTACGTACTTCTCTAGCTGTTGTTATGTAAAATAAAAAATTTAATGACTCATCAGAGTTCAAAATTTACATTAGCTGTTGGTACGGCTGTGGACCTTTCCAAAATTGAGGTCATCTGAGAAAAGCTGCACAGCCGCTATTTTTAAATTATTCTATAAGAATTATATTTTTAGTTATTCATATGCATAATAAACATCTGCCTTTGTGATCTCGATTTGATTTATGATTTCTAAAAAAAAATCACAAAAACGCCTATTTTTCCAGTCTCTAGAATAGCCTAAGGGCTTAAGAAAAAGAAAAAGAGCCACATATAATTTGAACAAAGGGAACCTTAATCAGCGACAATTAACAAAAACGTGCATTTTTCTTCAAACCTATTCAAAACATAGAAGTGACGAAACAGCTGAAGGATGAGAACGAAACACAAATAGATGCACACACCTTCAAGCACCTTCGCTGCTATTAACTGACGCATAGGACTTAAGGCAACGGAGTAGTGAGTACGACAAATAAGCATACGAGGTGTGTTCAGAAAATAACAGAAATTTTCGTTTTTTGAAAAAAATATTTATTTATTTGTCTACATTAATGTTGTCGCCTTCAAAGTAGTCCCCATTAGATATTATGCACTTGAGCCAACGCTTCGTCTAATCCTCGAAACACTTCTGTAAATCGATCTTTGGGATAGCCTTCAGCTCTTTCAGCGATGCGCTTTTAATATCATCTATGCTTATAAAACGACGGCCCGATAAGGTTCTCTTTATTTTTGGAAATAGAAATAAGTCACACGGAGCTATATCTGGCGAATATGGAGGCTGGGGCATCGTTACAGTATTGTTTCTGGTCAAAAATTCACGAACAAGCATTGAAGTGTGAGCAGGTGCATTATCATGGTGCAAAAGCCATGAATTGTTTTGCTACCAATCTGGGCGTTTTTTCGGATTGCTTTATGCAAATGGTGTTCAACTTGTAAGTCAACTTTAGTGACTCCTAAGCAACTTTCATTTGCCGCTGTTTTTGTTCAAAATTCAACAATTTTAGAACAAATTTTGCTGCCACGCGTTTCATACCCAAGACTTTCAAAAAAATTTCATGACATGAGCCAATCGATATGCCAACATTATCAGCGACTTCTCTGATCGTGATTCGACGATCGTTCAAAACCATTTCTTTCACTTTCTCAACGTCTTCACCACAACTTTGAAAACGCTTATAGCACTCGTAAACCCTTGTTTTACTCATAGCGGACTCACCGTAGGCTTTTGTTAACATTTCATACACTTAGTTACACTTTATTTCATTTTTCACGCTAAATTTGATACAAATTCTTTGATCTATTTTTTTCAACAAACGGAAATCGCTGAGCTCATGAAAACACGTCTTACCATAGCGGCTGCCAGTGACAAAGTAAACAATAAATACAACTAAAAATTGTATTATACTTCAGAGATATGTGTACCAACATAAGTAAAAAAGATTTTAACAGTCAGACTCTCCAAACCCGCGAAATTTAAAAACTTTCGTTATTTTCTGACCACACTTCGTATATATATATATATATATATATATATATATATATATATATATATATATATAGGTTAGTTTAAAAAGTATTGAGCCTTCTTTGTCACTAGATGGTGTTCGTTGTCAGATATCGGGCAATACTAATCAGATTAAATCAAACTGACATGCGTTTGAAAAGTGACATTCCAGTCTACAATTTTCATATAGACAGTTTTGTATTTCGTCATTTGTGTCAAAAGTTGTATTCATTAAAAAATGAGTAAAATTTCTGAAAAAATTCGTTATATTTTACAATACCACTACGATCAAGGTGAGAATGCATCGCAGGCTCGTGAAAAAATTTGTGGTGTCTACGGTCAAGATACTTTATCAAAAGCCACAGCCAAGAGATGGTTCGCTCGCTTTCGTTCGGGAAATTTTGATGTCAAAGATGCACCTCGCTCAGGTCGACCAATCACTGAAAAAGTCGATGAAATCTTACAAAAAATAGAAGACCGACACATAAGCAGCCATGACATTGCTAAGGAACTGAATATCCATCACCAAACAGTTTTGAACCATTTGCGTAAGGCTGGATATACAAAGAAGCTCGACGTTTGGGTACCGCATGAATTAACACCAAAAAATTTGATCGACCGAATTTCTATTTGCGAAATGCTAATAAAACGCAACGAAATCGAGCCATTTTTGAAGCAAATTATTACGGGCGATGAAAAATGGGTAAGATACGAGAATGTCGTTCGAAAAAGATCATGGTCAAAAAAAGGTGAATCATCACAAACGACTTCAAAGCCAGGATTGACATCAAATAAGGTTATGCTGTGTGTATGGTGGGATTGGAAGGGAATTGGTTATCATGAGGTGCTAAAACCCAGCCAAACACTCAATTGGGCTCTGTACTGTCAGCAATTAACTAGATTGCAACAAGCAATTAAAAAAAAACGGCCAGAATTAATCAATAGAAAGGGCGCTGTCTTTTATTATGACAATGCCAGACCACACACAACTTTGATGACCCGGCAAAAATTGACAGAGCTTGGCTGGGAAGTTTTGATGCATCCACCATATAGTCCAGGCCTTGCACCATCAGACTACCATTTGTTTCGGTGTCTGCAAAACTTCCTTAATGAAAAGAAATTCACTTCAAAAAGGGACTGTGAAAATCACTTGACAAAGTTTTTCGACGATAAACCACAGAAGTTCTACATAGATGGAATAATGGCTCTACCCAAAAAATGGCAAAAGGTCATAGATAATAATGGACAATATGTACTTAAATAAAATCCATTTTAAATCAAAGAAATATTCAATCAAAAAATGACAAAAAAAGGCTCAATACTTTTTAGACTATCCAATATATATATATATATATATACACACACACACACACACACACACAGTATGTCGGAAAAGTTCCCGAACTTATTTTGTAGCGCTTGTACGACTAGCACCACCTCTTGGACGACACCGGTACTATGTTGCTACATCCCTCTGGAGTGTCTGAGAATTTTTGCAGCAGTATCCGTTCATTAGTTGCCGAGATAGACGTGCTTGAGTGAACGTGTGTTTAGTACCCCGGTGCAAGGAACCGGGATCGTGGAGTTTGCTGGATGACAATGCGCCTGCTCATTCTTCGAACATTGTGAAGCGTTATCTCGCCGAAAATCAAATCTCACGCATCAATCACGCCCCATTCTCGCCAGATCTGGCTCCAGCCGACTTTTTCCTATTTCCCAAGCTAAAAATGGCCTTGAAAAGACGATTTTTTGAAGATGTACGGAGCATTCAAGCGGCTTGCACCGAGCGTCTCACAGCGATAACTTCAGAGGAGTACCAGAGAGCCTTTGAATCACTTATGGAGCGCTTAAATAAGTGTATATCTAGGGAAGGGGACTATGTTGAAAGTTAACTGGAATAAATTTCTTTAGATACAATTTTCGATTTTTTATTTCAAAAGTTCGGGAACTTTTCCGACATACTGTGTAGACCTGTTGCGTGTTTAGCTTATACAGGGTCTTCGAAAAGTTCCGTACCGGTTGAATAACTTGAAACGTAGGCGTTGCTCAAAAAAATAGTTGAGACATAAGTTGTAGGAAATTTTCCCGGCTATCCAACCGCGACCTCGGCCGTGACCTTGATCATGACCTTTAAGGTCATTTGAAGGTTAAGTCCATTTTTTTTAATAGCAACCCTCAATTTTGACACCAGAAATTAAAAGAGCGGACAATTTTACGTACAAATACAATCTTCACCATTGGAAAAATTTCACCTCGGAAGGTCAAGTCGAGGTCAAACAGTGACCGGCTGGATATCTTGAAAAGTAGGGGTCACTTGAAAAAATAATTAGGACATAAGCTATGGGAAATTTTCCTGGCTATCCGACGGCAATCTCAGTCGTGAACTTAACCCTGACCTTCATCCCTCCCATGCGCTAAGTTGTATCTGCCATCTTGCAATTTTTAGTTTCTGAATTCTGACCACAAATTAGTAATCAGCGACCTCGAAAACCAACGTGGCAAGTTTACAGAACACTTTTGAACAAATTCAAATTTTCCCGTCCGCCATGCTGGATTCGCTATCTTGAATTTGAAAATTCTTAAAATCTGACTTCAGAGTCTTTATCAAGAAAAAGTAATAATTGTGTGAGCGAAATAATACAATTTAGAATATCTCTAAATTGCTTCCGTTTATTAATACCAAATGTTAATACTCCATCAATTTTAATATTCCTTATTAAGTTTGCTTACTTTTGATTTTCTTATTGCTTTCAAGAACTGCGTGTCATTTTCTTTGATGATATAGCCATTTTCTGCATTCATACTTTCTGCCTTAATTTTTAGGTCTCAAGATCTTATTGCTTTTCATATTTTAATCATAATCATTTAATTTAAATTTTTCTATTAGATTATTCCTTCATGTAAATGTAACATGGCACATCTCACTGAACAAGAGCGAATAATTATTCTTATGATGAAAGGATTCGGTGATAGGACGAGATCTAATGAAGATGTTCGGATCTTATTCAACGATACTTTTAGGGTTGGAATGGAACAGATATCCAAATCGGCAGTTCAAAGGACAATTACGCGTTTCAATTTAAGTAGGGGTATATAAGATCTTCCTAGATCGGGTCGTCCAGTTATAGCAACTACTTAAGAAAAACAGCTAGATGTTGCTCTTTCAATCAATGAAGATTGCCACAGTACAGTTACGAAATTGCATCAGCAACATGATATTAGTGTCTGATTAGTGCATAATATCTTGACAAGAAAGTTGAAGTTCAATCCATACAAGGTAAAACTTATAAATGAATTGCTTAAGCCTGATCCAGTTAGACGCGTAGTTTTGTGACTTAATAATGACTCGAATAACTGTTGATAAAAATTTTTTGAATAGAATTGTATTTTCAAACAAAGCTACTTTTGAGCTTAATGGCAATGTCAATAGACATAGCTTTAGGTACTGAAGTGACATAAACCCAAGATGGATGTCAAATACTCGCAGTACTCAATACCCTCAAAAAGTGGATGTCTGGGCTGGCATTATAAACGACAGTAATGTTGGGCCCTTTTTTATTAAAGAAAATCTTACTGCGATCGAGTGTGGAAACATGCTTCGAAATGAAATCATCCCAGCAATTCTCGCAATTGTGGGCAATGATTTTGATTAAACGTTGTCCCAGCAAAACGGTTCACTACCTCATTATGGGCAAGGTGTACGTGCTTATTTAAATTAAGTGTTTCCAGGAAGGTGGATAGGCAGAGGAGGGGCAATAGAATGGCCAGCCAGATCCTCTGACCGTCCGTTTGATTATTTTTTGTGAGGTTACCTTAAAGATAAGGTATATCAACCGAAACCAGCTAACTTTGATAAACTTCAATAGAAAATAAGCGATGAAATTATTACTATTGATGAAGGCATGATTTGTCAAGCTGTAGCAGCATTTTACTACCGCATAGCACGTTGCTGGGCAGTTGAGGGTGGAAACTTTGAGCATTTGAAAAAAAAAAAAAAAAAAATTAATTGATATTTGACTAAAGTGATTCAACATTGCCTTTACCTGGTGATCATCACTCTGCCTTGCCTTTACTGGCTGGGCATCACACCACCTTGCCTTAATTGGCTAATGTAGCTCTTTGCCGTGTCTTCACTGGCTGGGCATCATACTACCTTGCCTTAACTGGCTGGGGTAGACTCTAGCCTTGCCTTTACTGGCTGATCATCACACTACTTTGCCTTAGTTGACTGGGATAAACGCAAATCTGTTTCTTTACGATACCTTACCTTAATTAGTTGGTATGAATACAAGCCTCATTTTATTGAATGTTTTAAAAAAATTATTCCTTTATATGACCTTGAAGATTAAGATATTACCATGAGACAGCTGAGGCAATTTCCTACAACGTTTTGCTGAAACATTTTTTTTGAGCGAGGCCT